>JAAMPD010000182.1:0-75849 GCA_025266255.1 Trissolcus basalis
GATGTGTATAAGAGACAGCAGATATTCCATCAGAAAAATTGAGCAACCTTATTCGGGATTAAAAGTTAATTGCCAAGAGATGTGTGTTTGGCTGGTTCAGCTTTGTGTATAATCATTTTCTTTTTCCCCCGTTTCGTTCTCTTCTTAAAGTGTAGCAAAAAAATGAGCGAAGCTAACCTCGGGCAAATTCAGTCCTTATGCGGGATTTGCCGCATGCTCAAACCCGAACAAAATTACGCCACTTCGTAGATTGGACTTTCAATTTGGCAAATGTAGCCAAGTGCTTCGGGGCAAGTGATGAAAGAGAAATCGAATCGCTGAACGAAAACCAACGAATTTTGTTCATAATTATATCCCACAATTTTCGGGTGTCTATCTTTCTTCATTCCCCCAGAAACAGTTTACAATTTTTTTATTCCCATGTTTTTTATGGTTTTATTTATTTCTTTTGAGTAAGTTCAAGTGGAAAAACTGAAAAAAAAATCGTCAAAATGTTTGAGTATAGAACTGAGAAAAGTAAATTGATGGATTATTACAATACACGTTGAAATAAGTTTTTTTGAAGCGCTTTTTCTATCAGGATATTTCAAGTTACTTAATTACTTCATCAGACGGAAAGTTCGTCTGTTCGAAACGGAGCATGAGTTGAGGTAACTTGAATGACGGACATCAAGAAATAAGAGAGCCAATGAATTAGGAAAGGAAATAATACTTCTTCAATCTCGTCCGCTTCATTGGGCTTGGTGGCTCGATGAAACCCTCTGAGACTCTTCTCTTCACGTAGCGTTTGCGCGAATCATGACAGGATTTTATAAAAGTTGTTTGTTTCATTTCCGTTTTGCCTGTGTTTTCCAATCGCCCATTTTTTACAACCTTTTATTCATTAATCTTTTGTTCCCTCGGATTTCCATTTTGCCTGGAATAAATTGATTTTAAACAAAATATAAAAAGACGAAGTATAAAAAAAGGAGGTTACAGAATTATAGTGATAGTTTTACATACACAAAACAAGCGGGATAAAATTTAACTGATCCACTAAAAAAAATGGGTGGAAGAAAAGCAACGGCGTTATGAAAGAGAACGTCGACATATTCATTTTCCTAGATCGTCCTTTGATCTTTTTCAGCTCTCTATCGTGCGCGAAACAAAGTAACCCTCCGGATTGACGCAGCTATTGCCGACGCCATTTTTCCTGCCTTTTCTCTGACTGAAAAGCTGGCAAGAGAAACACGCGCTCCAATCTGCGTGAAGGAATTGTCACTTTGCTAAAATGTGCAAAAAAAATGCCAGTTGCAACAAACAAAAAAAATTCTGACAAAAAAAGGGAAAGTATCTGAAGAACGCATCGGATGAATGAAAACGTTACTCGGCATAAACTAGACTGCACGCCTGGATAACGCGCGAATTATTTTGAGCTAAACAATTTTGCCAGAATGACGAATTCGCGCGGAATTATGTCGCCCAAGATCGCGCGATTTCACACCGGGCTCTGAAATATACTTTTCCTCGACAATTCAACATTTTTTATAGCTCATGTATTTTGATGCGACGATACACGCTCGAAATGAGAACAGGGGGAAAATATCGCAGGCCTCAATGAAATAAACATTTTATTACCCTACAAAACGTTAGAGACGTGTATTTCACTACCCCACTCGTCTTCTTTTTAAGACAAATTTTTTATTGTCGTATTTCACACTTTACGATTTTAAAATTTATTCTTTCTTTGTTTTTGATAATTTTTTATTGTTAGTACTTCACTTTTTACGATTTTTCAAATATCCATCGATGCTCGTAAGGAGACAAACGCTGCTGAAACTGTCGTATGCAAAATTAAAAATGTTACATTTTTTTTCGTGTTTTAAACTAGTGATAAATAATTTTTTTGCCTTGGATAATTAACGCAGTTGGAGTAATTGATTTGTAATTGATGCACGACCGTTGTTATCAGCTCTGCATTTTTTAGTTTTTTTTTATTTCTCCAGTACACGCTTCTCGGGGACAATTAAGACTTTAATCAGAAACACGCTAACGTTATCGACGAGATAATTGAAATTAGCGATAGCACTTCTTTTTTTGTTGTTTCTCTTTGCGAGTTGAATTTCATCGGAATTTTCGCGAAGAATTTCTGACATTAATGAGATAATAATTTTTTAAATCACGCGAATTCTTCATAATTCGCTTACCTGACAAACGGAAATACAATATCAATTCACGTTTTTGCGCTAATGAAATTTTGCCTTTCCTCTTTTTGTCCCGTCCGGTTGATCTGATCGACAAATTTATCAAATTTAAAAGCCCGTGAATTCAAATCGGCGTAGTCTCGAAATTAAACTCTGATACAAATTCTGACACAAAATTCGCGTGATTGCTTGTTTGATTGTGATCTACAGTTTTATTTACACGAAACACAAAAAAATATAATTAAAAAAAAGTAGAAAGAGGAAGAAAAGGAGGATGAAAAAGCAAAGACATGGCAATCTTAATAAGTTGGCTCTACATCAGCCAGACTTAGTTTCGGCTCGAATTTCACGTTTCGCGGTTTCATAACCCGTTTCACCTTTCGCGCTTGACCCACATTTTAGTTGATGAATATGCCGTGTAACAGCTAGGCCAATTTCTTGCTTCAAAGTTTGCGTAGAAAATAAAAAGCGCGTCAGATTGATTACCGTACGCCGACAAATAAATGATTGAATTTCGAAACTTAACGGGAAAGTTTCGGCTTGCGCGCGATCCGAAATTAGCTTGCCAAGCGGATGAACCGTATATCGCGGCTCATACTCGCAAAGTCAATCGGATGAAAAATATTGCTAACTTGCTCAATGAAATCTAACGAAACTCTACTACACTCTTTGACATTTTTTTCATTTTTACGCTTCGACCTGTGATTGTTAGGTTACAAAAAATTATTACGACTTAAAATAAAATTGTTCTACAATTTTCAATTTCAAATGGGATATGTAGTGTCAAAACAATGGTTTATAAATGATAACTTAATGGTAATGAAGCAAAACATATGGCTTAATTTTTTAAAATTTTACTTTATTAATTTTAAAGAAAAGTGCATATATATTTTTTCGGACTTATAATTTGTGCACTCTTTGAAAAAGAACAAAAACTTTAGCTCCAAAAAAGTGTATATGCACGTTTCCAAGAATTATTCACCCTTTCAAATTAGGACAGTGAAAAATATTTCATTACAAATTCCGAACATCAATTTGAAGTTTCATATTTGGTTTACTGTATTAATTAGCAAATTATAAAAAAAATCGAATATTTGAACAACTGTTATCTGTTCAGCTAATAAGGGACTAAATTAATTATATTACATTTTCAATTTAATGACTAATTCTGTGATAAATTGTTAATATTTGTATACATTATTTCTTAATATCACTTTTGAAATTATTTGCAAATTTGAAATACTTTTTTCTGAAAAGTCAGCATTTGTAGAAACGTATTTCTACTGGTAGATTTATAATTCTAAATAACACAAATATTAAGATAAACTGTTTAAAAAAGTTACATGTTTCACGTAAAAATCAGAACCTGACAAAATCATTTAGAGTTTGTAAACTGCTCTTATTTTTATATTTATATTTTTTTGCAAACTATTTTAACTTCGTGTAGATATCTATACAAGATTTATAGCAATTTCTGCAAGAGGAATTTCTTCAAAAATTCTAAACTAGATGTTTAAAACAAACAAGGCGAAGTGGATTTGGACAAAACTTTTCGCTGAGAGTTGCTTGCGACATTTATTGTGTACAATTTTTTTTCATTTCCGGCGAATGTTTCTACATGAACCCACGCTACAGCGTATCATCGAAAGAAGTGAAATATAATTTGATTGTGATGCGAGCATCAATTAATTAATGACGCTTTCATCGAGTCAACAGCGTACAAACAGTTAATGACATCATTTATTTGCATACCAATTAAAAACATGAAATTATTGATAAAATCATCGCAACTAGCCGAGAACGATATCGAGATAAACAATTCTGATTAATTCAATGTCCCTACGATTGAAACACCGATATTATCATGCAACGCAATAATTATGCACTGAGCATATCAAACCCACATTATAATTTGACGAGTCTATCTACCTTGCATACCTAATTCATACCATTAATCAATTCTAAAGAAAAGTCGTGGAAAAAAAATTCGTGTCAAATGACCATAACTTTTATTGAACCGCATCAACAAATGTTTCAGATTGTCTAATTTGCATATCGTATCGGTGAATTCATAAAATCTGCCTCAAACGTTTGAAAATATTTTTATAAAAAAATCCTTCACACATGTTTACAGGGCAAAAAACCTTGATGTGTAAAATCAATTGAATAATTTGCGTTTAAATCATTTCCTTTTTTGGAAACAGATGTACGACGATGAATGTAAAATTTTTGCGATGCCGCACCTATAGAAAATGTAGCGACGTAACTCGTTTGATTGAATTTTAATTCAATTCGAATTATTCATAATTCGCTAAGCGAAGCGTTTCGTTTGCGACGAGTCATCGGATTTTATAAAATGTAATAAAACAAAGGCAGTGGAGCTAAATTCACGCGAGTCATAAAGCGTTTAATTTTATATATCTCGGGGGGATGAAAATAATTTGCTCATATTCGGGCGGTTATCGCGCAGAGCTCTCGCGTCAGCGCAAAGTGCTGACGAATTTGTGTAAAGATACATGAGAAGTTGTTATGCGCGCTGTTTTGATCTCGATATCATGTCGGCGCGTAACTTTATTATCTTTCCTCCGACGTCGTCCTCACGTTCGAACCGATCGATGCAGAAAGGTCGTGTAGCTTTAACGACCAGCCTGGTTCGGATTAGCTAAGGAACAAGCTCCCTAGACTTTATTCATCTCGATTGATAACGTTTCATGACCAAACTCTGTAAAACGTTAAAGCGTTCGATGCTTTCTCGCTGCCCAAGATGCCATATTCTCGTACCAAAAACAGCCAACCAATTATGCGCTTCCCCATCAAACTAACGTAATTGCGCACCTGCACAAGTTTCGATTCATTTTCTAACACCTTACTTTACATTCAAGTTCAAAATGAAAAATTCCTCTTCTGATCAAATTTTTTTACGTTTTTATTTCAGTTTTCTTCTGTAAATTTAATTTTATAACTCAAACAAAAAAAATATTGCAAAGCTAAATATATGCTGTCATATATACTATTTATATGCTACCATATAATTTTTTGTCTATGATTTTTCATTTGTTCGACTTGATTAAAACGACTTTATCAAAAATTTAAAGAAAAATCGAAGACTAAATATAAACTATGTGAATCAGCTTGAACTATAATTGATCGTCAATAAGTAACAAATTGAATTGATCAATTAAACTGAAATAAATTATGTGAAATAAGATCAGGAGCAGGTGCATATATCAATGCAAACAATATACTCTGTGAGCTTAGATTAGCTGCAGCTGTATAAGTCAATTAATCCTTTGTTCAATAATGTAAGTCGAATTTCAATTCCAAAATCTTATTTCAACTTTTTTAGTAGTACGAATCAACCATTTTTCAAACACAAGTTTATTTTATTTCATTCCCTTTCTCAGCATATTAATCATCGTTTCTACTAAATCCTGAATTACTTTCAATAGTATTAATCAACCTATTGATAGATGATATTTTTTAAGTAGTATAAGTCAATTTTTCATCCGAAGACTTAATTTTGTTCAATATTGTTCAATACTTTTTATATTGTAAAAAGGTTGGAACAAATGAGATATTCAATCTCAAGAATTGTCATCTTTATAATATTTGATAACTTTGTAATTTTTCTCATCCGAGATTCTTTCTTTTTACATATTGAATGAACTTTTCACATTTCGTCACGTAACAGTTCGTGGAATTTCGTGCCATTGTATTCCCTCTAATTCGATGTAGTTTTAAACATTTTTTCAGTATATATTTTTAGCCACAAATTGGAAAAACGTCGGTAATTGATTATTTAATGACTTGATTTAAGAAAATAATGACTAATAAATTGCGAATTAATTAAATAAATTAGAATGAAATCATTTGTATGAAATAAGAACGGGAGCAAGTACATATATCAATGCACACAATAAACTCCGTGAGCTCAGTTTAGCTGCAGCTGCGCGGTTCAAAACGACGATTCAGATACGGAAATCCGGCGACCAGTCGTCGGAAATAAATTATCGCGTAGCTAATCCTCAGAAGCGTCATAAATAAACGTAACACGCGTTAATACGCGTGACGTGGTACGCGCAAAAGTAAGCTACGAGCGTCTGCACCTTAATCGGACCTTAATTGAAAATCCTGCGTTTAACGAAGGTGCGTACACGTTATCGTGACGTACGATCCGGAAGTGCCCGTCTACCTGGGGTAAAAAGGCCCGAAGGAAAAGAACGCGCTTAATTAACTTCGCCCTTGCAAACGCAGCTCGTTACCGAGCCCTCGCATGAGTTGCGGTCTGTCAAGCTTCGCGTAATGAAACCGTCAAACATTGCGACGTACCTGCGCAATTAATGACTCTTAAATAGCATTGTCTGGCACAAAAACGAGACTCGTGAAAGACCCCTCATAATTGCCATGGGCTTATTTTTGTTTGACCCACGGTACTGGCTTTTAAAACTTTTTTATTCAATCTTTTCCTTTTTTCTGTAGTCTAAGTCAATTAATCGTTTTTTCGGTAGCCTGAGACAACTTTTAATTCAAATTTTGAAATTTGTTAGTAACACGACTTAACCATTTGTCAGACGTATTTTTTATTGTTTTTCAGTAGTGTAGTCAACTTTTTGTCAGACAACGATTTTCAGTAGTATGAGTCAATTCGTTTTCTGAATCTTTGAAATAGAACATACAACTTTATTGTTTGAGACAGTAGTTTTATTCAACTTTTTGACAGACGGTTTTCAGTAGTATAAGTCAAAGTTTTGCCCGAGTGCTTAATTTGTTTAGTAATGTCCTTCTTTTTATTAAAAAAATTATTTTATAGAATAAAACTTTGTGAATTGAAACCATTGCTTTTTAAGTAGTATTAGTCAATCTTTCATGCGGGTCATTATTTTTTTCAGTGGTACAATTATACTTTTGTCAGACACATGATGTTTTTGGAAGTTCCAGTCAATTTCGAACGTTTCAATAGTATGAATACACTCTTCCTATACTTTTTGTAGAAATAGTTTGATTGGTGTTAAATCTAAATACAACTACGTAACACGCGATTCGAGCTCGCAACGTACCAGCACTTGCGATGTGAATGTACCCGTTATATATAGATGTGTAACATTCGAATTCCTCACACAGCGTTCAATAACTCACAGCTCCTAGTTGCGATAAAAGCGAGTGCACAAGTTTGACAATTTGTATGAATTGGGTCGAAAAATTATGAGAGCTGTCACGTAACTGCGCCAATTGTTGAAAGCGCGCAATGCACCACGACACGACTTTATTCATAAATACCGCGACTGATAATGATTTTCCTATTACTACTATTAACGTTCGACGATCATTATTGTCAGGAACTCACGGTTACCGCGACTGCGACAGCTACAATAGTAATTGCTGTGACAAATTATTGCTGCTCTGCCAACCAGTTAAATCTGTCGCGATACTTAACTGCTTTGCTTCCAAGTTCCGTGCTATTTATCAATTAAGACCCGTTATAATTGTTAAAAATTCAATAACTGATCAGATGCTCCGAAACAGCCCGAGTTATCAACAAAATTAGCCGTTAAACTGCATAAACGACAAAAATGTTTGTGCTGAAAACAGAATAAACAATTTTAAATGCTAACAGATGAAAAGTTTTTTTTTGCCTTCACAGTCCGGAGAGAATAAAGTTCGGTACTTTATTGCGCCAACTTATTTTTGTCCGGGTAATCTTAATCATGATTTAAGTATTAAAAGTTGAAAGGTAAAGTAGAATTATAATTTATCAAGCCAGTGTGCTCCGCCAGGCTCAAAGTCACTGAAATCAGAGAACTTTTCGTGGATCTCAATAAACCAAACTAACGTAAGCTTCGCTAATGCTGATGATAATTATTATTAAGAACCGCACAATCAATGTGCTTTAACTTACGAGACTTAGAGACGCGCGCACGCATACGCCAGACTAGTTTTCAAAATAATTACTCGCTCGAGTTGTCGGATTTCAGCGAGTTTTAACAAGGCCTGCCGTTCAACTAACGTTTATTATAAATCTCGACTGGTGTACTTTCTAGTTTCGTTACTCAACGATAAATTTCATCTCCAAATCTAAATTAGGTTTTCTCTTATCTGTTGGCAAAAAACGGCTCTTCTTTTGTATCAAGATACAATTTTTTTTCTATGTTACAGTTTGAGCGCAGCGTCTTGGTTGAAATTTTGCGATCAATTTTGTTATCTCCGGGTGTTTTTCAGCCTCTCAAGATAATGCATGTTTTTTCAGGCGCCAGTGTCATCGAACAAACTTGACGATAAAAGAATAGCGACGAACGAGGTGAGCGACAAAACCCCAACCCCAGCGAAAACGTCTTACAACGCACAAACGAGTCCCAGAAATACTGAGTGCCCGCCGTCCTCAAAGCCGGCGATGGCAAATCGCCTTTTAGATTGGTTCTCCGTCATTATGGAAGACTCAAAGCACAATCGACAGCGTATTAAACCTAAAGGTAAATTAGAATTCACCAAAAAAGTCAACACAATACGTCAAAACAACAAAAACACATCCAACCATCAATTTGTTTCAAGCACAAATAATCTTTTGTTCGAGAATTCATTTGACTTTGTATTAAAGGCTAGAAACGTTAAAAATCAAAGATCTGTTTCATGTCTCTATAAATATTAGCAATTGTGACGAAGAAAAAGTAAAATCAAAATTATCACATTAATTCTTTTTAATGAACAATCATTATTCAGTTTTTTTATCATCATATATTTATGCTCTTCATACTCTTATTTTTACATTTCAAAAATACAATAAATAATTGTCATTTGTGTTGATATAAATAAAAATGCATTATTCATTTTTTTTTCTAAAAAAAATTAATTCGAAATTTATATATAAAAAAAGATAAATTCATTAAAGTGTATGGAATAATTGATTACAAACTTACAAAATCTTTCAACAAAGTATTTTGTTCATAATGGATTAAGTTTAACAAATTGTAACGAAATAAAATGAATTATTAAAGTTACAACATTTTTTGAATTTTTGAAAGAGTTTGAGAATTTTGTTGAGTTTTGAAAAATCAAAACTAACTATAAGCTGAAAATTAGACATTTTAAAAATTAAAAATTTGTAAGGTGTTGAATGAAAATTTCAAAAAGTATGTCAATTTTGATACGTTTATAAAACATATATCGCACATTTATAATTCTCATATTATCCATGGTCCATTTATACGTTTATATGGCATTTATGCAACATATATGTCTATATATAAGTCACATTTATATCCCATGAATAAATTCTTTGTCTTAGAGCCAAAAATGTGGCATATATGCATATAACAACATGAATATGACACATATAACACATATAAATCTGAACATTTATGACACATATAGTCACATATAAGAAACATGGCAATACATACAAACAAATATGGCAATACATAAATTTTTACTTGGACATAAATTTTTAACTGTCCTTAGTTCAAATTTCGTTCTTCGATATTATTTCAATAATGAATATATTATTGATGTGCTATTTCAATTTGATTTCTATTAAATTTAAATGATTTGTCACAAAAAATGTGCGAATCGCTGCGATTAGTCGTGCGATTGACAGAACATGAAATTCCAGTTGGCCATCAATCCATTGTCAGGAAAAATACAATTTTTTTATTAGTTGGTGAATAAACGCAGTTACTAAAGTTGGTTTTATTGCAGGTCACTTCCCGATAGGATGCCAAGGTGAAGTTAGGTGGATGTTTGGCCATTTGGACCATGATAGTGACGGTCGTATTTCATTGTCAGAAATATACGGACCGGAACACGATCCAAACGAGCCATGCTTGAAGCCCTTTCTCGATGACTGCGACACTGATAGGTGTGATACGTCTCATACATTTTAAGAACCCCGCTATTATTTATAAAACGTGATTCTTATTGCTAATTTGCAATTCAATCTTCAATGGTTCATAAATTGTGTGTTTCTTGTACCTCATGAAATGATCAGAAACTACGTGTAATTTTTTTTTTTTTTTTTTATTTTGATGAAAAAAAAAGCCATGTTAGAAAAAGTTAGTTGGATTATATACAATAAAAGTTATCGCAATGAGATGTCGGTGAAAGCATCTGGCCGGCGATCACTTATGGCTCGAGTTACCTCATAAGAGCACGGTTACTTGAATAGCCACACGAGTGTAGCCTGAGGTTTACCTTTAATGTGAGAAATAGAGGTAATTATGAGTTGCGCAAGAGTAATGAGTTCAATGAATCTCCTTGGAAGATATCTTTGCGGTCGGCTATCGGGTGCTCTCGCGCACATCTTGAATTAGAACTTGAACTTTGATCAACATCATTCGACCACTGCCTCCTACTGCACTATTGACAGTCTAACATAATTAATTAACAGGAAAACCTCATCTTGACTCGTTAAAATTCTATGATGTTTTACAAATTTTATTAAAGATTTTTTTCGTCGTTGAACCTCTGCGGTTTTTTAACATTTAATAATACATCTTTGATCTATAAGGAGAACAATTTGTTAACAAAAAACTTTACCTTACAAACCGGTGCTTAACAAGAAGCTTTAATCGTGTGGTTTTGTCTTTACATAAATAGCTAAAATGTATTGTAGGATTTTTTTAAATTAAATTGTTAAAAAGATTTTGTCAGTTGTAGTATTTTAACCAAAAAAAGTGAAATTTCCGAAAAATCTTACACTACACTGTAGTAGAGACAACGTTTCTACACAAGAAAAAGTCGTTATGTAAATTCGTTGGATGGATCCCGAGAAAACAGTTGGCCCAGCTAAAAAAAGATAGTTTTGAGAAAAACGTGTTTAAAGATTCAAGAACTGTATTATGGCCTTTGAAGTTACAAATGTAATAATAAATATAACTTTGAATTTTATTTTTTATTGTTAATAAATTCAAATTATATTAAAACTTTAAATTTTATCAGAGTCTACTTCGAATTTTTAAAAATAATAATAATTTTAGGATCTCATTCTACTTTTCAAAGGACCTGGAAATGTAAAAAAAAAATTTTTTTTAATCTCAGGATGGGGTTTGCCTTTAATCAAATTCCAACAATTTCATTCAAAAAATGGAATGCACTATTTGCAGTGGTTGAAAAAAGCTCATAGACCTATTTCGTAGATAGATAGAAATAAAAATTTTTTAATTAAATAAGCCATAAAGTAAATATTGTTTCAATTGAAAAAAAAAACATTTCATAAACTATTAAATATATTAAAACTGATACCGCGAATTTCATAAAAAAAATCTACAATATTTTCTCAGAATTTAAAAAGTTAGTATTTTTGCCACTATTTGTTTTATATTTTTTGAAGCTATAGAAACTATGGATGAAGTCTATAGTAAAAACTTACTATATTTATAATGGTGCTATTTAAACTACTGGTTTAAATCTTTAGTAGTAGTAATCTTTGCTACTGCAAAGATTACTTTATTTACAAAAAAAATCGAGACCAGGAAGCAGTACAATAATTGATTTCATAAAACAAAATATATCATAAGATAAATGTTCCAGTTGTTGACCGTACACTTATTAGTGACTTTCTACTATTGAAATTTTAGAAAATAATTTGTTGTTTTAAGAGCTTCAAATTTTCAGCTTTGTCACAATTTCAAAAGTAGATTGATTTTGATTAACAATTTTCATTCATTGCACGCCTTTTCGTCGACCTTTTCGTTTCTTTCTAACTCAAAGATTTTTTAAATTACCTATACTCATAAAATTAAAAATAAAACTTTTCTCAGATTAATAATGCCAACTCACAAATTTGATAGTTAAGGTTAGGTCGTCATTGTACGTATATTTTTGATTATATATCCTTATATATTCTTTTTTATGAAAACAATTTTTACATTGTGATCAGATGCTAACTCGTTTTTTGTAAGCAAACCTAACTTTTCATACACAGGTCTCAAATAGTACAAATCAAAAATAATAAGATTGTGGATTGCTTAAAATTTGAATAGTACAGCTCTACTATTTAATTCTAAAATTTCAACCAGGAAGATTAAATCGTTGTTAGCATTAAAATTGGTGACGATTATACCACTAATATAGCTACTGCTGCAATTTAGTTTTCTCAGTAGATTTATTCATTCACTTCACGGGTACAAATCACGTTGTTTATACACTTTTCTTTCATCAACTAAAAATTTTAGCCACGTTTTTATATCGTGAAAAATAAAAGAGTGGAGAGAATGAAAAATAACGGATCTGTGTATTTGCAGTGACACTTACATAAGCGGACCAGAATGGTGTGGCTGTTTCTCGAAAGCGGAGCGACCATGTGCAGCGATTCGCAGACGATCCCCGCCTGATGCGGCGCCGGTCTGTGATTCGCGGGGATACTACCGAAGTTTGCAATGCCACCGAACACTTGGTTTTTGTTGGTGTGTCGATCCGCATGGAGTGGAATTCGCGGGAACAAAAACTGTTGGAACCAAACCCGATTGTGGTAAGCTCTCTCATCGCATCGCACGCCGATAAATTATTTCTTATTTATTCTTACGCATTTCCCATTCAGGACAGGTAATCTTTTTACCTCAGATGAATCATGCATGTATTCAGAAACATCCTTTTTTTTATTCTCGATGCGGTGATTTTTTTTCTCCTGCCCACCCTCTTTGCATTCAAACAGGCGGTAAAAAATCGAAGTACTTTCAATTAGTCTGATTTAAATAGCGATTCCACTTTATTGTGCAATAAACGCTTTTGTACTTCGGATAGCAATTAATGAAGAAATAATTATTTCAATTTAGTGCTCTCTTCAAATTGACAAGATAATCAAGCATTTACAACGGACTTGAAAAGACTGGAAGGCGGGGTGAAAACGGTTTAATAAATTTGTGTTGCATTCTGAGTAGTATATCATACTGTGATAATCGCGAGCAAGAAGATTCGACTTGGATTTGCATCTGCATTGAAATAAAAGGTATTCACGGAATAATGAAAGAGGGAAACATCGTTTATGAAAATTGTACGGTATATACGGTGATTACTGTCATAAGAAAGTGCATTGAAGTCGAGATGTTACGGTGCTCAGCTTTTAAAGTTACTTGCGCTTCAAAGTTTCATTTGCCTCCTTTCGAATCACTTTTGTAAATTAATCACACAAATTTACTGTATTCATGCCCCATTTACTCGTACATATATCTGTTAGTTCAAACGAATTCTCACAATTTATGATATTTTTATCAATCAAGTCAAATTTCGTATGACACCATTCACGTTTTATAAATGACTTCATTTATGAATATGCGTTACCATTTATGTTTCCATTTATATCAAATATATGTTCTCTAAATGTATGTAACATTCATGAATGTTCGTTGTGACAAATCCATCCCTCATAGATGAAAATGTAGTCACAAAAAATATAAAAAGAAACATTAATCGTATTGACGCTTTTCAGCAATTTTTTATAAAAAAGCATATTCATCATTTATATTTTAAAGTTTTATACAATATTTTTTTACAAAGTTTATAATAAATATTATTCTTATTTCGTAAAATATGTTTTTGTCTTTGAAGGATATGTATACCGCAGATATGTATTATAAATGGAGTCATGTATGATGTGAATAGTTCTATTCGTAAATGTATCATTTATTTAACTGAAATATGTTAAATATGTTGCAAAAATACATGAACTATTTATGAAGTTATATATAGATTTGTGTTTAAGTAACTGTTAATTACAATTTTTTAGATTGGTGTCATTATGTCACGTAGGTTGATATATGTGACATATACCGAAAGTGGGTTCTCACAAAAATAAATTATTTAAAAGAATTTTCATCTCTCTTAATTATGTCAAACTTCAATTTACCAATATAAAAACACTGACGGAAATTTGATAAAATAAATGAAAATCTATTTACCAATAATTTCTATTCCAAGTAATGAAAAATTGCAACAATTTGTGAATTTATATTTGTTAACGTTTGTTAATTGGCAAGTTAAAAGCAAATACAATTTAAAAAACAAGTCATTATGTTGACCTCTTTAAACAAATAATTGTATAGATTTGATTTCAAATTAAAACCAACAGATAATCAAAAAAATATTTGCAGAAACAAATTAAAATTCAATATTTTTACACATTTAAAAATGTATACCAAATCGAGACAGATATCACAAATTGGAAAACTTCTGGTTTTATGTGAAACAATTTTTAGGAATCGATGCTTGAAAAACAGATAAAAATACAAGAAAAATGATAGATTTGCAGAAACATCATATATTTATGAAAATTTTTAATAACCAAAAATCATAAATTGGCAGAGTAAAAATTCGATTAAGTTTAGATTAGAGAATTTTAAAAGGTTCTATACCCGTTCAGATAAATTAATAGATAAAATTAAACAATAACGCACAAATGGTAAAACCTAAGTTTGATAATAATCGTGCAAATTTACAGTTTTTCTTATCGACGATAAATAAATAAAGTAATTAGTTTAATCCTGCCAATCACGTGGATTTAGAAAACTGATCCTAGAGTTTATAACAAAATTATTATAAAAAGATTTCTAAAGAATGGCAAGTACTGAAAAATGTCATAAACATCAAGAATAAAATATTTTAATCTATGTTTTTTTACATGAAGAATTTGTTGAAATATCAAAAAAGTGGTAAACTGTTGATAAAATTCGAATGAATTGTAACAAATGTTAACGAATGGATTTGTTTTGCAGATGCAATAGTAAACAAAGCAAACAATAAGAACGGATTGAAGACCAACAGCGTGGACTTGGACGACGATGAAGATTCATCGCAGGACCTCGAAGGCTCGGCCGATCAGCCCCTGGACTTTTAAATGCTTACGGGCGAGACTCAAACACATGCGAACAGATCCACAGACATTATGCGGTAATGAACATTGATTGCCAGCTCTTAAGTTCGGACGAGAAAGTAGTTTATACATATGTTTGTCTATCCGATTGGCCTCGTACACATGATTGCGCGTGGAGGCCGACGGAAATTGATTGGCCGAAAAATGAGAGCGCACGCCTAATTAAGAGAACAGTGGCGCTGACAAAACACACAGGCGAGGCTCATTAATTCGCAGGGTTGAAGTGACGATGAAACGGGCGCGCCATTCTGAACACACGTCGAGAGTTATTTTGGATGGCACTCTGAGGGCGCCCTTCAGACGGCATCGACATTGTGTATGCGCGCGACAAAAGTACATTATTGGTGCAACACAGCTTAACACTTTACGCAAAGAGATCAATGCCCATCGATCGCATTTGCACTTCTGCTGTGCGCGAGAAACCAGATCAGCCATGCTGAAAAGAGTTTGCCAACAGAGACCGGGGTGGCGTGCTCGCGCGACACTGCTATGCTTTTAAGGGACAAAACAAATACACGTGTAGACTATCTTCTGCTTTCCCCATTGTCTCGGCCTCTATTCACCTTTTGTGCAATTTCTTTGAACTACATATTTTCAGACGGCTTTTCTTATACCCTTTTCGGATTCAGTTTTACGGAACAACACGCACTGTTTTATCCGTTCGAAATATCTCCACCTCATGCTGAGAATATAATCTCTTCAAAATATTTTACCGCTCAAAGCTAATTAAAATGTTTAGTAAGAAAACACCAAAAGAGAGAGCCATTGACCATATCAGTCATTATGCATGGAAGTGGATCTCCACGCGCAACAGTGTATAAATAAAATAGCGACAAACTATTTATTCATATAATTAGACGAAGTAATAGAAAACAGAGCGAGAGAGGGGGTGCGAGTGAAAGTAATTGCGAGGAAAGCTGAGCGTATCTGTACCGCGGTTTATTCCATCAACATGATACAAATTAATATTAAACTCAAAAAATTCTATCTATAATTTCCAACCATTAGTTATAATACCGAATACATATGATACAAAATAATAATTAATAATGCGACGAAGTGACGTGTACCAATTGAAATGGAACTTTGCATTCGAACCGGTCTGAACAAACTGGTCAATTTTTCCTCATCGCAAAACATACAAAACAAACAACATTCAATTGCTATACAAAACATTTTTTAAACTTTATAACGACCTTTTTATTATTTCTAAAAAGCTATACGAGTAAAAGGGGAATTTGCGTTTAATGAAAAAAAAATGTCACTTCCTCACCATCCATTACCTACGATAAGTCATCAAATCCAAGCTGGCTGCGAAGAAAGACTTATTTGGTCTGGCCAATTATAGTTTTCAAAAAAAAAGTTACGTTTTTGCACTCCATTCGCGAAATAGTTTATTGATCGTTAAATTATTGTTGATGCCTTTATTTTCCATTGTTGCTCCCTTAGATTTAAGTTTTTACACACAGAAAAAACGTTTACACCAACGATTTCTATGATTATAGTAAAAATTACAGCAAAAAAATAATCATCCGAAAAAAAGGAGAATCTGTCTGACCAATCATACACATATGCTGGTATATACTGGCATATATGTGACGTAAATGCTGATATATATTATTTTGTCTTGTGGGATAATTTTTACTGCAATTGTAGTGATTTTTTCTGCCTGTACAGCAAAAGTGTTGTTTATTTTATAAGAGCCACTTTCTGTCGTGGCCATCTTAGCTTTGTACGAATTAGTGTAAGATACGCTACGTCATAAAAAAACGACCTATTTCTTACTCGTTTGCGAGCGAGGTAGTCTAGTCACGACGTTTGATTGAAGTGACGAGTACGCAAGAATTAAATTTTATTTTTTACTTGATACTTCTTTTCTGCTGCTCGTTAGACAATCAGAGGACGAAACAACGTGTTGTAATCGAGGTTCAGTTTGTTAAAATTTTGATAAAATTACAAAATATCACGAGTTGTATGTGAAAAACAAACAATAGCGCCGTGACTTGTCTGCGAAATGAAAACCAGATTTTCACTTATGAATTTCATCAATAACACACGCCTATAAAATGGTACATAATTTGTAGAAACAAGCGGATCTGTGTGACAATGTGAATATAAACTGTAGCGTTAAATAGCGTTAATTATAATATGTGTAGGAACAGAAATAGAAGTCTTGTATGTTATTGTTTAATCATCATAATACTCAGAGCTCTTCCGCCAGTGAAATCGCCCGAACATATAAATATAAAAAGTATATATATATATATATATATATATAATATATATGGGCGCCAGTTACTTCGTGTGGATTTGAAAAAAAAGATTCAAGCAATCTTGATTTGTGGAGTTAAACAACTTAAAAGAAGCATTTTTTACCTTTGTAAAAGCAAATTATCAAAGCCGAAAAGCATTTTATACATTTTATATATCTGGGATTTTTAATTCATCATATATGACAAATTTAACGTCAAATCAACACGAAATACATTACACGTTCAAAAAGAAATTTGTATACATCTTGTACATGTATACATAAGAGTTTATTACTTAGATGCCTTACAATTACAGTTGGTTATGCTATAATTCAAGATTAACTATAACCGGGAGTAAAGTAGGAAAATAACGAGGAAACGATAGCGAGACGAAAGAAATGTCAATATGAAAAAAAACTAAGTGAAGTATAACATGCCAATTAAAAAATGAATGAACAAAGAATCCTTCTTCCATTGCAAATTTTATACAAGCGATAGTAGTGTAGTGTAATGTTTTTTAAACACGTTTTTGTAATTTATTATTATATTCTATGTCAACGCAAGTAGTAATAGAAGAGCACAGTGCATAATATGCTCGCCGATTCGAACATTATTTTTATTGTAATCGTTAGAGCAACCCTGACGCGCTGACTTTTCTTATAATCCTGAAGTCGAAAATGTCGATTTCTATATCAAATTTATCAGTGCAATTATCAAATTCTTCTTTATACTTTGACACAGTGCGGCAGGGTTTGTCACGAGTGATATTGTTTTATTACATTTATGACCTATTTTTTTGTATACAATCAATTTTCCTCTTCATTTTGATTTGAAAATCATGTAATCGTAACTTGTAAGAACAAATGAGTGTGCTAGATACGAACATTCTGAAGCCGAAGGCACGTCAACTTTTTATCGTACTAACGTGTATTCATAATAACAGAACAAAAATGAACGATTAAAAAAATTATGAGCAAACCGGTGAAAACGCTCGCATTTGTAAAGAGCGTTGCACTTTTTAGACTCAATAATGTAACCGGCGAATTACCGATTTTTTACTTGAATTTGGAGTGTTTTATTCGGGCATTGCTCAGTGTAATATTAACATTTCGGTCTACGGCAACGTTTGTGCAATTTAGAATTATGATTTAGAATTAATTTTAGATTTTGCGAGGACAAATTTATTTAGTTTTTTCCTTTTTTTCTTCTGTCAAATTTTATTATGTATATAAAAATTCCTTTTTTTTTTTTTTTTTTTTGAGGAAATTTTTTATCAGCAGATGATTTATTATACTTTTTTATACGAATTTTTTCTACGTGAAAAATTACACAATGTTAATGTTACGCTAAACATTGCTAAATTATTGTTGTCGAGCTTTCAAATTAATGCGAGCAAAAAATATACCTATTATGAACAAAACCATTGTCAATGAAAAGTATGCATTAAAGAAATTTGTGAAAAATAAATGGGTAAAAACATATCAAACTTATACGGTTTATTGTTTTATTTGTACTCTAATGAAAGCAATAAATGTAAGACAATTGAACGCAACATTGATGTTTACCGAACTGTTTATATCATAACGATTGTATCGAAATTCAATTGTAATTTGATCGAATTGATTTTCAATTATTGACATCATACAAACAACACAAAATTATTCTAAACCTACTATTAGTAATATCCAAGGTGACAATAATTCTGTATAGATTTTTTTTGTTTTTATGATGTTGGTGTTGAGATGTTTTTTGAACAACTTTTGAACCAAATCGCTCAATTGAAAGCCTAAGACAGATGTCGAATTTCACGTTGATCAATTTTATATATAATCAACTGAAACCGATGTTGAACATTCTAATAGAGAAGTACTCAATTTCAGAGAAGTAAAATTCAAATTTCTTAACCAGCTATAGTGAAAAGACTAGTAGTAAATATTTTTAGAACAAATTTAGAAGACTTGTTTGATTTGCTGCGGCAGTTTTGATGTGCTTTTACTCGAACCATTTTGAAGTTAGCTGAAGGGGCTGTTTAATGTAAGAATGGTGATTAATATAAAACCATCAAGACAGTAAGAAGTATCCTATTGAAATGAAACTATACTACATTTAGACGTTAATCGATAAAATATTGACAACTTATGGTAGTGCACGTTAAATAGTGTTGAACATGAAAGAGTTTGCGCCTTTGTACATGATTTGTTGTTCCATTTAATTTTGTTTATTGAAAATCCACAGTGTTTGAAATACCTAAAACAATTATCATGAGTCAAACCCACTAGGGCAAATAAATCTGCGTTTTTCGTACCAGAATGAGAAATCAGCAAGCAGGACTGACAATATTTAATCTGTAACACACGATTTTCCGATACTTAAAAACTTTCACGCGTTTATATTTTTTGTAAATACTGTCATCGTGTAATAAGTTCTACTAACAAATTATATTACTAATCTACTCCACGGCTTTTAGCATATCTATCCTGTATCTATTACATATAATGCTAAATTATTATTCATAACATGTAAATCTAACATTGACTACCCAAAATCACAGTCGACTAATAAACAATGTCTCATTCAACAATATTTCATACATTTTCTATTTGCAAATTTAATAATGACAAACCCTTCTGTGAACTTGTTTTAATTTACGTTTTGGAAAATGCAACATTTCCACTTTGATCTTCACTTTCTACAAATTTGGATAGTCGAATCTATTCCTAATGTAAGATCATACGTATATCTAACAAAAGTCGATATTTGCATACCATCAACAAACTTTCATTGCAACAGTAATGGCGACGTTTCAAATAATATCCGCTGCACTCATCGCTGTATAAATTTTTTCATCTTGTAAAAATGTTGTTGCATTTGAACTTAAATTTGAATTTAACAAATCAAAATCAATTTAACAGTTTGAAAAAAATGAAAATCTGATCTTGTTTGTTGAAAAATAACATGGGTGTGAACATTCAACAGTACTTCAAAAATAGTTAAGAAGTTTCTTCTCAATCCGAAATGGAAGATAGCTTCGAAAGTGAGGATGTGGATTTAAAGCTGCTATACTCAACGTCTGCCCAAAAGGTTTACACAAGTTATTATTATGTGATATCCAAATATTCATATAGAGATAGATATTTAAATTAAATGATATTTGACAAACTACTTGAGAGGAAAATTTTCAATTTCTTTTTCATAATTATATTATTTACATTTCTTTAATATTAATTTTTTAATTTAAAAAGAATATAATGCTTTTGCATGATTATCTTATTGACCTTTTTGGGAATGGACAGCCCGTTACTATGGTGGTAATAACAATCGATAACCAATCATAAAAGCTAAGTCGTTCAAAAAATGTGTTTCATCTTACAATGGATCTCTAACTAACTAGAGATTTCATTTTAATAAATGAATATAGTTATTTTCAAAATCTTATTCTCTCATTACGTAATTGATTTGTTCTATGACTGAGGTAAACCAAAATTGATTGTAATAAAGCATAAGTAATTGTTTATTTTTAATCAAATTATATTTTAATAGACGTCAGCAGTTTATTTATTACAACGTAGAGTTAGCGCTCTTCGAGAGCAACTTAAACGTCGAGATCTACATTTGGACCTTCTGAAGAGAAAACTGAGTTTGCAAGAAGACAATGTCAGGATGAGAACCATGTTACAAGCTGAAAGAGATGAAGCAAACTTAAGGTAAAATTTTTAATTTAACATTTATAAACTTTGTTTAAATTTGAAATGTATTAATTAAGAATATTTAATTACAATATTAATTTCAAGAGCAAAAAAGTTGGCTAAACAGTTAGACCTAATGCAATTTAAATTAAACGAGGAAAAACTGAGGAACCGAGAAATGCGGACACAGCTTCTTGAAGCTGCTGATTACAAGGTGAATTTAATGAGTCAATTTATATGTAAGAGATAATAGACTTTTCTTAATTTTTGCAATCATCAGATCAAAGCTTTGGAAAGAAACCGGAAAATTGAAGAGCTTCAAAGGAAGTTGGTTGAAAGTGAGATGATAAGAACACGCCAATCAAGGAAAATCAACTTATTGAAAGATCAATTACGGACGAGTACTGAAGCTACAGAACAGGAAAGATACATCAATGACCATTCATTGCAAGTTTTACGCGATGAACTTGAACAAGTTAAACTAAGCCTAGCAGAGATTTCTCGCAGAGAATCACAAGTAATTCACTTTAGAATTTACTTTAAAATAAGGGTAAAAATGATCAGTACATAATGATTTTCTATTTGTAATTTTCAAAATTTTAGAATCAAGTTTTTTCGTCATTTTTACCCTATCTGATTGTATTTGTTTATTAAAACTGTAAAAATCAACATTTATTTTTCAGCTTCAAAGCTTTAGGGTTTCGGTTGTAAAAATATTGTCAGAGCCACTATGTACACCCGATTACGAAATTATCGCCCAGCTTCAGAAAATAGTCGCTGCACATCGAGAATTCACTATGCTGTCCAGAAGATATGACATTCCTCTAGAAAGTAGCCCATCGAGATGCACTAGGTAAAACCATAACAAAAACTATAAATTTTGTTGAATTTTCAGATTTTATTCCTGTAGAGGGATAATTTGTTAAACACTGGAGAGATATATAAAACAGATATATAAATTATTTTGAATAGAAATAATAAAATAGACATCAACTATTTTGAGTTGCATTGGTTTTAAATTAATTATTCAAAGATGTTACTTGAAATGGAGAATAATTTTTAGTGTTCACCCTGTTCATCCTCCGAGATCCCCCGGATCTCGTTGCGCACGCTATGAAGATGGTGGATATGCGGAACCACATGATCTTCAAGATATTGAAACTGATTTCAATAAACGACCGATCAGAAGTAATTTAATGCCATGATAATTGTACTTTTTGTTACCATTTTTCATTTTACATTTTGATAGGATTAAAAACTCATCTGTGCAATAATGATATGGCTGTTTAGTAATAGTTCAGTGTAGAAGATGATACACCAATCGATTTTTAAATTTGTATTTGCAAATATTACGAAACGAAACCTTTTTTTGGTTTAAATAAACGAATGTATTAAAAATTATGACTTAATACATAAATTACATAATCATGAATACCAAAACATAAAAGTATATAAATTATAAATTCTTGTTCTTATATCTAATATTGGATACATATAACATATTTATAATTCAAGTTCAAAATAAAAATTTAAACAAATCCAGGTGAAGTCATGTGATTAACCAAATTTGGACTGGGACTTCTGCTAGATCTCTGCGGAACTCCGATGGTTGTCGCAAGATTTTGAATACTCCTTGGAAAGCTGTTTGTAATTATCGAATGATGTGGACCAATAACTGCGTCGCCCATTATTGCTAGACGTACTCCTTTTTCGTGTTTATGTATGGTCATAGAAATACCTGTATAAATAGTTTAAACCATTTTGAATAATATCATTAAAATTTCTTTTAAATTTGAACAATGTTTTGTTTTAGTTTGATTCTTAGTTTTTTTAAAATCCTTTTAACTTACTACAGTTTCCTTGTGGCGGTTTCCAATAAATAGCTGATTCCAATCCTTCAACTGGTAGCTCTCCATCAACGAGAGTCAAAGACAAGGAATACCTCTTGGTTAAATAATTTAAAATTATTTTCATTACAACAGAAGGCAAACACGACGTCAGTAATCCAAAAGATGACTCGCTAACAGATAAAGCATAAATTGCACTTTGATTTGACCTTGCCTCTTGAACATTTTTTTGTATCACCTGAAACAAAAGATATATTTTACAATCGAAATACAAAATATGTTTAAGAATATTCTCCGAGGACACCGACTTGAAGAATTTCCATCATGTCATTATCAAATAATGGCGTTCTGGTTGGTAGCGCAAGACAAAATAGCCCTCTCATCTCATGGTTCTGGACATATAAAGCTCTCTGACTAGTATATTTGACGGTTGTTAAAACATCCTGAGGTATCGGTAATCCTAAACACCTAAAAATAATAATTAAAAATTAATCAAATGAAGATAATATTCCTATTTATATTTCCTCATTTCAAATTAATTTTGTCGTACCGAAAATATTCCTTCAGCGAATCAACAGCAGCAGCTAACAAAATCTCAGACTCATCAGCATCAGTCATATTTGAAATCTGACGTTAAAATTTCAGTGTCAACTATTTTCAGACCAGGCAACGATTTTCCTTCCACAGGACGAAATGTTCAGCTGTCTATTAGCATGGGCGTGTTCAAAAATATTCATCAGTAATCGATCTCGTTGCTCTGATTGCAGTTATTGTTATGGTAATAACTTCTATGGCCGTGTAGTAAATCAGGGGCAAATAATAAGACAGAACAGAAGTCAACGTGTCCGGATAGTAGTGTTTATGAGAAGACTTCAGAGCTCGTAATTCTTTCAAGATTAAGATTGGAGTTTTTAAGGACAAAGTGACAGCTAGGTACCAAATCCAGGCGATAATGTATTTCAATGTTTCCATTGGGTTCAAAGATTTCATCATTGCTCGTAATATGATTTGAGAACTGAAGTTTCGTCTTGCAGTCTCACGTTTGAAAACTTGAGGTAATAATGTTAAACGTAGTCCTTCGTTTTTTCTATATAGTCTGTAAAAAAATGCATACTTAAATATTCAACTGTATTTTCATTTTTATTGAAACTTTAATATGTTTCAAAGTAAAAAAGAAATTTTATGTTTTCGATACTCACTTCATAATTTCTTTAACTGATAAAACATTGATTATGATGAAAATCTTGAGACTTTGATATAAACCAATGGGTTTTTTTAGAATCTCCGGTCTTTCTACAGGATCATTATTGCAAAGAAATTCGTTCCAAGTATTACTGAAACTCTCGGTTAATTTTTGATGTAGCTGTGGTAGAGCAGTGGGTTGAATGTATGGTGGCTTGGCAAACGGACAGGTAGACTCTTGATAGGACCAAGTTTTAATAGAATGTTTCAATGGTAAAAAATCTCCCAGTGTGAGGTGTTCCTGACGTAGAATAAGGTGATGCACTCGGACCAGATAAAACTTGACTTCCTCCCCATTCACAATGCTATTTATCACATGCACTTGCCACGGGGAATAATTAGATGGCAGATACTTTGACGTTATATCGCTTACATAATCCTGCAATTACATTTTCATTTTTAATATAAAGTTTAATCCATAGTTTTTCTGTTAATATTGATGATTTTTATTAAAAGTTCGATTAAATCTTGTACTTGAATATTGTTCTCTGTGATGGCTCTTCCTTTATAAGAATTAGGCGACAATAACAAATGGTTGTTTAATGAAAATTCGTCTAAATATTCCCAAGTATATAAACCCCACTTTGTAGTCAAAGCCATCCTGAGGAAACGTTTTGATGAACTCAGTCGCATTAGATGAAGTCCCAGTTCATCCTCTATTCCAGCAACTTGAACCAACAAAGTGTATATTCCCTAAAAGAAACATTTCAAGATTATAATATATGTAACAATTTCTTGGTACAATCTTTATTTACTTTGAACGTTTATTGATTAAATTATTATCACTAGCCTGATTTCTTCCATGATCTAAAATGGTTCGAATGCTGTTTTTTTCTACTGCTACGCAGTTCGGGTGTTTCCATTTTACAAATTGCACCCAACATTTTCTTGACCACTTTACAACTATAAAAACGAGAGAAATTATAAGTTCAAATTTGATGTCTACAGTTGCATGAAAATGAAGAAACAAATCAAAAAATAATTGAAATAAAATGGATTTGTGTCAGACAAAAATTTGGCAAAAAATGAATGGACTCGGATATAAGAAATGTCATTTATTGAAAATATAATATATTACATATAAATGTACAGTATACCTGAATAACTTATAAGAAGAAGTGGTACCAAAATTACACCAAACAAAATTGTGATGAGTACATCAATAAAATAAGAAACTGAAAACAAAAATTGAAAATCGAATGTCAGTTTTGTCATGATTGCAAATGTAATACTGACGACGAAGTCAATCTTAATTTGTTCTTCAAGTTATAGTTTTCTCGAGATGAAAAAAATTGTTGTTTTTGCAAATGAAATTCACATTGTGCATTCAAACTCTTGTTAATACGACTGTTTAAAATAAGTGCATGAGTTGCTTACATTTGTTGATGACCTGTGATCTTGCGTTTCACCAATCATTCGTTACAGTTTGAGATATCAACAACCGAACTGATGTCTCCGCCCATTTTATCTCGTACTTAACAAAGTTCTTCAAAAACTGACTGATTCAAGATTCACCGCGTTAACATTAATAATACACATACAATAATTTTTTTTATTGATATGATATAAACTAATGGGTTAGAAAAACAATAAAAATATATTAAAACGGTAAATTTAGGTTCCAGAATTGATTGTTCGTGGAGCATTTTTTTCATCATTTTCATGCCTTGATTTCAATTATTTGTGAACTTCGCATAGGTCAATTATTGATAAATTATTAGAATTTGTTATATTTAAGTGTTGAACTTTACAGCAGTCTTTGTTTCATATCAATCATCAGTTCTTATAAAAATAAGGTAGCATAAATAAATAATGCTACACACCGCTAAACAAAAATTATCTCGTTGCAGAAGAATTATCTGACATCATTTTATCATGTTTTTTGTAATAAAAAAAATTGTTACTTTTTTTTAGTCTCATAAACCGAGACTACTAAAGAAAGACTCTAAAATGTCTCTTTTGAGAATGGTTAAAGAAATTAGTTAATTAAATTAACAAGACGAAGTTAACTTTTGCGATTTTACATGCAAACCTAGTTAAACATCTTATGCCAGTTATTATATTTGTAAGCAGATTCACATAGAACTAAATTGAAATATGAAACAAAAAACATATCAAAACTTTGTCATCTGTACATTAATTTGAAACAATGTAAAACACGTTTGGCTCAAAAATAATTATAAAAACTTGATTCATTAAACGCGTCTTTATTTGAATGAGTAGCAAAATTACAACTGATAGCTAAGCTTTTTTAAAAAAACATATTCCAATTATTGTACACTGTTACAATATTTTAAGTTTATGGGATGTTGGCCAAGTAATCCTTGACGTTGGATGGATCTAATCTGCGGAAACCACTGGCATCGCAGATGCCCACTTCAATATTGTCAGCAGTCATCTGACCTTCAAAACCTTCCTTCAGGGTCAAAATTGCGGTGTGTACAGCATCATCCAGCTCCAAATCTTCACTGTATCGCTTCTCTAAGAAAGTTTTCCCATTGATGAAGTTTTTGCCCATAGCAGTGGCTTTCCAGGCGAAATAAGCACCAGATGGATCACATTGGAATAAATATGGTTTGTCGTTGTCCCACCCGCAGATCAAAAGGGAAACACCAAACGGTCTTACTCCGCTAAAATAATGAATATAAATGAATTACTTCAATACGTTATCATCATCGTTAGTTAATAATAATTGACAAGTTAAGGTAAGAATCTGTTTTTAGACTTCCAACTTGTTCAATTAAAAAAATATGCATATTTTACAACAAACATACAATTTTCTCAGAATTGCATGTCCTATCATAAATAATATTAAATGAATGACTGTTTACCCAGATTGTGTGTATTCTTGCATTAGCATAGCTACACGTTGGACTAATTGAGCAGTTGGTATCGGTTCATGATAAATAAGTTTATATTGTTGGGCAATTTTGCGAGCTTGTTTGACAATCAGCCTGTAATCTGGCCCCATTCCACTGTAGACCATGCCGATGTGGTCAGTGATGATCTCCACCTTGTTGATACTATGCTCATCATACAAAATTGATTTGTGCTTGTTTTCAGTGGCAAGAACTATGCCATTTGAGGCTTTGATGCCTACACTTGGAGCACCAGCTGCAACTGCTGCCAAGGCATATTCGATTTGAACTAATTTCCCAGAAGGGCTGTAATTAACAAATTATTTTATTAGTTTTATTGTTGTTTTATTAGTAGTAGTATTATTATTGCAATTATTATGACTACTATGAACTTTAATTATGTTTTCTAAAATTATTATCTATTATAATATAAATTATTTAAAATAAAAGTTTCTTCATAACTAACAAAAACTACGAATGTTTAAATCTAGCTAATTGTAAATTTTAAGTATACTCAAAATTATAAAAATTCAAATATTGTACATGAAATGAAACTTGTAACTAAATATAAACAAAATGTCAAGTCATGATGAAAATAACAATAAAAATGTAAATTAATTAAACCTTTTTTTTATTGAAAATAATAGTTTGGTTTTTATTGTAGCTTCGTTTTTATTTTATGCAAAATACATAGTTGTCAGGTATTATTCAATTTAAATGAATGTTAACTTTGGATTTTTGAGGTTAGGTATTGTAAACAAGCAGTTTTTAAAGAAAGTACACAACTTTAGAAGTAGTTTTATCACGAAAATGATAAGGAGATGAATAAATTCACTTAATATGAATCGAACAAAACTTACCTGAATGTTGTTAAAGAAAAACTATATCTTTCCGTAGCCATGACAATTGCTTTTTCGCTTCACGATGAGCATTAGAGCACTCAGTTTGGTTGTGGTTGTAACTTCAAGTTGACACTTGATCGCAGGCGAGTAACAGTCGACAGTCGAGATTAAAAATTACTTTTGTTTATGGCATCAAAACACGTTATAAACCTAACTAATTGTTTTAACTAAAAAACAGATTAATATATTATTTATGTCAAATTTGAATAGCTTCGTTTTATAATAAGAAAGAACTAACTAACAAAAATAATCAGTCATGTGAGTTCTTTTCAATTCCTATTCAAACATTTTAAATGAACAATTTTAAACAATTTAAATAAATGAATACATTTTATTATTGGTAATCTTATTATTCTTAGCATTATTAGCATTCATAAAAATGTTGAAAATAGAGAATAATTTGTTAATAATAATTTCATGAAAGTTTGTCCTTTTTGTTGACATAGTTATTATTTATAATAATGTGCAATAAGATAAAGTGTAAAACTGGTATTTACGTTTCATATGTGACAAAATATTCTTTATTTTTACAAAAAATTTTTATGGTTTTATTGGCAGTTAATAAATAAATTAGAAAAAAATTATACATTTTTGTATATTGCCATAGTCGTAAAATATGTTAGGATCAAATATTAGTCGTTCAAATATATCTATAAAAAGCTGTCTCGTAATAAATAAAAATAAAAATAAATACTTATATTCTTATGCTCCGCAAATGTATTTCATTATTTTTATTAAAAGTCCAAATGTAATTAATTATTATTTTTTGTATGTCAAAAAGACTGTACAATAATCACCCGGTCGGTCGGTCTATATAAGAATTTGTCAATTCGATATATGCTGTATTTGGTTCCGTTTTATCAAATCGTGTTCTCTCACCGTGTTCTAATCAAAATGAGGAACCATCAATATTTATCACAAGAGAATATAATTTCAAACTTAATAAGATCAAAAAGAATAATTACCTCGGAGATGATTACAAATGACATAAAAAAACTAAAAAGTGAAAAATATAAAAGAAAATCAGGCTAATTTTATCATCTTTTTAATGATGAAGCTTTCAAAACTATTCAGTCGATTAATTCAAATAGTTATTATGCATGCATGCGAAATTCAAGAACTTCCCGTTACATTATTCCTAAGTTTTTGCTTTTGCAACCGATGAGTTAATTATGAATTATGAAGAAATTGAAAATGGAGCGTTTTACAAAAAAAGGTAAAAAGGACTATTTGATGATAAACGGAAAATCTTGTTCCGATAAACTTGACTGAATGGTGCGAAGAGATGGTAACATTTTTCAAGGAACATATTTTGTATACACACATCGTAGAAGCGGAAATTGTCAGGAAAAGTATTTATCTGGGAATTCCTAATCATTTGTAAACATAATGCTATAGAATACGACTGAATAATTTGTTTTAGAAATTTGTTCGCATGGTTGACTGATTGGCAAATATACCATGTCATAAATTCAACATCGGACTTGAACCAGGACTGAAAAATGAGAGAAAAAGATATATATAGGGAAACGAAAAAGAAGAAGACAAAGAAGCAAATTCAGAAAAACTAAAGCAGATAGCAAAAGTGTTCATAAGTTACGTATTATTTTTAAGACATTTTTACATAAATTATGTACATAAAAGTATGCGAAGTACTCATTTATATTCTATCAATTGTCCTTCTTAATTAAAAGTTGTATTAAATAAGTGAATCTCAGAATTGTTTTCTTCCTGCAACAAAATTATCAGTTCGGTTTGTTTGGCATCGAGCATGATATCAGTTTAACCAAAATCTGCCAATAAAAAAAACTAAATAACTTTTTTGCCATTATTAGAGTTCGAAAGTTCACAAACCATTTAAAAATATACACTTAGTGTAAAACGATTTTGAACGAAACGTTTCAACAATCTATAGGCACTTTCAGACTATAGGCACCACGATTGGCACTAAACTTAACGTAATTGAAAACAGTTTAACCGAATTGGCTCGTTTAAGGGGCTAATTCACAGTTAAAACACAAAAAAAACAGTCATTTTATATCTACTGAATTGACAAATGAATATTCAAATTATACACTTGGGAAATTTTTGTTTCGTTCTATATATTTAAGTATATTGCAAACAGCCTTTATGATATGAAAATATACACAATTGACTTTGCTATTACATGAAAACGTAGTCAGAATTTTGGAAAAGCTCAATTTACATGCATCCAAAATATCAATCCTTTGAATCCTTTGATTCAAATGTAAATAATACTGTAAACACGAAATACTGAAAAAAAAACAAAACAAAACAAAATATAGTTCCCGAAAAATCGTGCTTATACATTTGAAAAACACTATATTTTTACATACTTAAAACTAATTATTGAGTCAAAATAATTAAAAAATAAAATAAAATAAAATAACAAACTATGTCATCAAAAGTCTGTAAACCCCTTAATCAAATGAATATTAGTCCTAAATGCTTATCTAGAAGGCCTGTCGATTTTTCGTTCTCACATTTTTATCTTTGGTTCAGTCATCATGAGCCAGCTCGAATAACTAATACGCAAACGTTATATAAAAATATTAATCAGTTACAAATTTATGCTTCACATACTGCATCAAACTTTTTTCATTCTAAGAACAGTTTTATACATTTATACAATTCGAAGTCGGCGAGATAAATCTGTAACGTTCGAGTTTGTTTTTACCTTATTTTACATTGCAACAAAAATATCCTTAGTCTATAATTCCATCGTCCTATACACGCAGAAAATTAAAAACGGGTGACCCGTTCATTGGCTGTCACAATAAACAAGTGACAGTTGTCAATGCACTACTGAGTCGTTTTTATGCTACGGCTCACTCGTTTATTTCACACGACTTAAATTCGAGTGTGTTATATATGTAAAAACGACTAAAATGTTTATGATGGCACACGTCTCAGTCGTGTAAAGCACACGACTCAGTTGTTTGTCGCACAAGGTTGAGTTATGTATAAGAAGCGTACGAGAAGGGCGTACAAGTGGATGACTTGTGAATGGTAAAAGCATCAGGGATAGGCATATTTTTATCTAATGAATAAGAAAAAGTAATTATTTGTGCAAGAAATGACGTATTTAGACAAGAAATATTATTATAAGTTTTATGTACAGAAAAATAGACAATTTTTTTCAAAATTCATATCCATCGTTTGACTATAATTTAAAAACTAATTAATAAAGAAAAACCTATGGTCAGAAACAGTGTGTTTTAAAAGTTAGGCTTGCAAAAACAAATGTAACCACATATATTTACAGTCGTACTTACAATTGTACTTTAAATTTACTTAATTTTTTGATGATGACATTACACAATAATAAGTTTACACGAACAATAACTAACGCTCTTTTATTTCAGAATCATCAAATTAATAATAATAATACACACTCGAATTTAAGTTGTGTGAAATAAACGAATGAGCCGTAGCATAAACACGACTCAGTAGTGCATTGACAACTGTCACTTGTTTATTGTGACAGTCGACTCAATAAATTTTTATAAAAAAAAACGCGCCAGACGTGTGCGCAATGAACGGGTCACCCGTTTTTAATTTACCGCGTGTAATTAAATGTATAAAAAGTGCGAAATTCGAAGTATTTGGTTTGATCTTTTTCGCAATATCTCGATACGTTTGTTCTATTTGAACTTTTTAGTCAATCTATTTACAAAGAGTTATCGTGGACGTCAAAGTTTTTTCGACTTGCTGTTAAAATATTTCACCGCAGCTTCGGTAAACACGGGGACAGTATTTTTCTGCGATGATAGCGTAAGGTACTTTATCACCGACGCGTATGCTCCGATGTTTGCTGAATTTGTTCCATACGTGAATTATTTTAGAATCCTCGAGTAGCTCCATCGTTGACTCCAGATTTTCACTTTCAAAGTATTTCGTCCATTCCTTGTAGAAGATGGGGTAAAATGTTGATGGAGGGTATACGTCAAAACCCTTACACCTTTCAGGAGTCATATTTTTTATCTGCAAAATAATATACATATATAATTATGATTGAACATTTACAAAATGATAATAATATGTTGATTTTCTATTTTATACTTACGTATTTAGTTTTGCAAAATTTCTGTAATGTTCTTGTAATAACTCCAGGTCCATTGTTACCCCAGATGTTCCCCCGAAAATTTGCCCTTAGATCAAACAAACAAGCTGTTGCTATTCGTCTGCCAAATCCGGTGTTTGTAAAACCCATAACACCGGCTGCAACGTCATCTATCAAATCTTCAGCTCCAACAAAGTTCGTCAAGTTTTCTAAAGACCTAAATCAGAATAAATTCATTTTTAAATCTGTTTTTTTTTTCTTGTTTTACTGTAATAGTACTGTAGTACTGATAATGTAGATTTAATAGAACTTACTTTTTAACAACGACGTCTAAGTCTAAATAAATTCCTCCGTATTTCCAAAGAGTAAGGTACCTAAGAATATCAGACATGTGGCTGGTTGGCCAATAGCTTGTTTTTAAAATGCCAGAAGCATACCACCCCTCTAGAGGGGTATCCTTCACATATTCATTGATCAAAATTCGTCTGACTTTAACATTTTTGTACTGACTCAAAGCTTCGTACAACGTCTGAGACCTATCGGATAATTTTGACGGACTTAAGTATAGCAAATAAACAGTCATATTTGGATTCATCATAGCTGCAGATTCCACAGCACAGGCTTGTCGTGCGTTCAAAATTGCATCTGAATTTCCAAAACAAGATGTCTCATGAAAGAAAATACTCCTTTTAACTGAAAAATAAAAAATCTCGTATTAAGATCCAAATTAAACGTCGCAATTTCAGTTTTATGAATAAAAGTACTCTTTAACACTAGAAGTACCGAAGGTAAAAGGGTCAATTTAATTTATACAGGTAATTTGGATAATGGTATTTGAAAACATAATTTTTTGTATTTTAAAAATTTTATAGAATGTGAGAACACTCAAAAAATATATATATCATAATCTCATAAGAGACCTTTGATGAATATTTTACATGTATTCGAAATTTTGCAGGGGTCAATTTTAACCCCTTGGTACTTCTAGTGTTAACTTGTACGAACTTGATTTTGTTTCTACATTCAAACGATAAAATACTAAAGTTTAGAAAAAAGTATATAGAGTGTACTGAGCTTTCTCAAGGTAAAGTCATCAATATAAATGAATAATTGAAACAACCGGTTAATCGTTGTGTTAATCAATGTAATAAGCGATATAAGCGACAAATTACAATAAAGTGTAATCACCTGATAAACTTGTATCAAACAATTCCAAACTTTCAATGTTGCTCTCTTCCTCATAGCACTCAATATCTCTACTTCCATATTCCTCATAAGCGAAGAATTGTAGATTTGATAGCAATTCCTTATCTTTAGCGATTAAAATGATGAACAAAAATAGTGCACAGCCAGATGCCAAGAGCACTCTCTTGAGCACTTTTCTTGCTCCAAATCTTGTTGTCATCTTGCTTTCGATTTTTGATTAGTTTTAAATCTTTATATCCTATTACACAGTAGCAAATACTTTTTTCTTCATCAGAAGTTTGGCTTGCTGATAATTTGCACTTTCGGTGTTATATAACGGGGGATCCAGAATTTAAACGCAACACCTGGGATAACATTGTTGCAATCGACTTCCTTGTAACTGTCCCTTTTGTGACTGATATCCGGTGTCTGTGATGAGTAAATATTGGAGTTTTCCGATATGTTCCAATGCAGGTTCGATTTCATTTTGTTGAGTAGCTGAAAATTATCAATAAAAATAGATAAGATTAAAATTTATGAATGCCATCGTACCGAAGCGTTGAAATGAAACGAAATGAAACATTTAATAAAAATTCAACGATTAAGTTATTTTTTATGATTTATTCAACAACAATTTCCACGTCATTTTTCTATGAAAAGTGAAAAAAAAATGCAATTCTATGGTAATTATATTAATTGCATCAATTTTGAAAATTAGATTTGTTTTTGAAGATAAAAACTTGTATTAGGGATTATCAGGCAATTGAAGATCAATTATTTCCTCTAATGACTTGGAGGATCATTTTCCTCTTTCTTATACCACACACATAATGCATTTTGTAATCGGAGGTAGGATTGATCGACATGGGAATCGATCTAGAAAGATGAACCATTATATTACCTTTCATTTGTAAACTTTGCAAAGTGGCTAATTTCAAGGACAAATGGCAATAAGTGTAATGAGACAAGGCTCGCTATGACGTAAGTGAAATTTATTATCATTACGTGCCGCGGCTAAAGACACTGATTTTTTATGACAGGTGTGCTTCAGTTTTGCTCTAGGTGTTTATTGTTATGTTGTGTGATTAGCTTTTTGACGAACATTAAGAGTTTTATTTTACGTCCCTTCCGCTTGTTCGTTTTTATGAGACTTGTCACATCTATTTTACTTTTTCGTCTTGTCGGTAGAACTAACTTTTCTTGTTCTTCATCTAGGAAACGCAATAGAACAAGGAAAAAAAGTTTTATTTCTTTTCAAGTTTCCTATCAGTATTCATTTTGAAATAACTGTGCATTCAATTTTTATCTATATATATTTTACTATGAACTATTCTTTTGCTATTCAATTGGCGTAAAAAAGTTTCTATTTCTATTCAAGTTTTTTTTTTTTTTTTTCAACATAAATTATACATTACTAAGACGTTGTTTGTTTTGTTTTTATTTTATTTTATTTTATTTCCATGAGGGCAGCAATTACGCGGATATGGCCCTATCAATAACATTGTGTATTGCAGTTTTTATAATTTAATATCATTCCATGAACTTATATATAAATTGTATGATTCCATGAGTATATAATATAATATGCGTGTTTGTTTACATCAGTAATTTATATCGCAGATTAGCACCGTAATCAAAGAATTAGAGAAAGAGAAGAATGGTGAAGTTATACATAGTAATCAGCAATGTAATTTCAAAGTTTAATAATTTTATTTATTTTTTCTTTTAATTTTTGTTATTTGAAAGAGGGTTTTTTTGTATAATTTTTACTAATTTATTTTCACAACAGATTTTATTTTTAATATCTAGATTTTTTAAATTTTTTAATAAATTATTCCGAAGTTTAAAATATTCCTATTCATATATCAGAAGTTTCATTTAATTTTATTGAGTCCAAAAAATATACAAACGTATCAAAAAAAGAACAATTCATTTTTTTATTGTTGAATTTTTTACATAACATTTACAATTATTCTGAGTCATTCTTGTAATATTGTTTAATTGAAACGGCATTGTATATACCTTTTATTTCAAGACTTTATGAGATTACTCGGCATATTATCACAACATACAATCAGAAATACTGTCACCTTTTGTTTGAACAAAAATACTGATCATACCTATAAGAAATTTCTTATATATCTGTTTTAGAATAAAAAAAATAATCATTATATTCATCGAATTTTGATGAATTTCATACGAGATCAATATCGAGCACGAATCCACACACTTCTCTGACGAAATAACCAATTATCTCTAAACGTATTTAATATTTCCTAATTTTAGATTAGGCACTGAATAATTCAACGAGACTTTCGTTCTTCTAAATAACCAATTGATTGACACACTATTGTAAAACGTAGTGTTTGCAAACACAATTCACCAAAATGTAACACAATTTTTGCCCTTTTCATCAAATATATAAAATAATTACCATTGGAATGATTGAAATATGAAATGCCAAATAGAATTCTATTGTAAACATGGAATAATATAAGAATAATAATTACCTTTTGCAGGGATGAATTTTCACATCGTTCCCTGAAAATCTACCCACGGAGAAAACACCTCGGACTTTATAGGGGGTGAGTTAAAAACACCGATACATGTGTAGAATAAATGAATGAGGATGAAAAAAGTGGACGATGCAGGATCGTTTTGTGCGCGAACATTTGAATTCGCTTTTCCATTGACACAAGTTAACTCGGCGAGTGACACATCCAAGTGCCGCTGAAATGTCTCAGAGTAACGAGTGTGTTTTATTTTCGCTTTGCGCAGCTCGTCGAGTACAGGCCGAGTATTGCGCGAACGCATGCGTACTGTCTGCATGCAACACGCCATGTGTCCTACAGCCACTGTCTGCATGAGAAAGGGGTTCAATAAACACAATGAATTTCCCTTTCGAAGGGGCTGAAACCAACGTTTGATTCATTGACAACTTTTTTATTCCAAAATATTATGAATTAAAATATAACACCTAAACTTTTTAATCAAACAAACATGTTTTTGGGATTATGATGATTGATATTTTTAAAAAAGTTGACAACTCAACAAAACATGTTTATTTTTATTTGTTCAATGCAAATTGTTTAGTTACCTATTTTCTCATTGTTTTTATTGGACCGAAAATGTTCTAACTTCGCCGTAGATGGAAAATCAGCGCATTCCATAAAAAGAATGTTTTGCAATTTAGATGTCGATGAGTAACATACAATCACAGAGTTTCCTTGACGTTTTCTGTTAACAAACTGTGAGAATTCTTATGCACTAAACGATTTGAACGTCTGATTACTACGAATTGACATGCGACATGGTTAAATATTTACATTTTATGAGCGTGTTTAAATCTAGCGCGTACAGTAAACCTCAGCGTTTCAATTAACAAATTTAGATCAATTGTACACGATCCAACATTTAAATGATGGTTTATTTTGTTGCAATATTTCTATTTTTTGTAGATATAAAAATATAAAGTTATCAGATATGTATTATCAAATGACTTTTTTTTTAACATTCTTCGTTCATTGAACGTCTTCCAAAAGAGGACGAGAATTGATTAATCGACAAAATCAGAAGATTTTTTTCCCCCATTTTTTTTTGTATATTAAAAAAGAGAACACTGTGCTCAAAATCAGGTAAGATTATACTTAAAAAAGAAATAATCGCCCCTAGTAACTTAAGACGGAGCAAACTCTCATTGAATTAGCTCTATTCTCTGCGGTCAGAAAACGTAATGAAACGTGAGTCATCATTCAATAATAATTTATACATCCTGTTCTATGTAGTTCAATATGATGCATTTTGAGATGTTATATAATAAACTTATTTCACAAAATAATTTTGCAAACACCAACAAGTATAGTTCAAAAAACAATATAAACTCTGGCATTCGTAATGAAAATAAAGTTTAAAAATATATGCAATCAAACTATACATATTTTATATACATTGCTATTGCTGTATGTATTGACATTATATAAATTGCAAAATGGCGGTGTCGATATTATACTAAAGTATTTTTATCAAATTTTATATAAAAAATAAATATAATACCAAATAAATAGAACAGACTAAAATTGACTAAAATTGAAATAAAAAAAAATTTAATAAAACTCTTTTCTTTATTTGTATTTTGTGCTTTAAAATAAAATTGTAATACATTTAAATGTGTAGTAAAAAATTGGATTAAAAACGGGTACCGTTATTGCCGACCGCCACAAACGAAGGGAAAAGGCGGAGCAGCCGAGACTTTCAACGGTCGATGGAGTTGCGAAGCAACCACCTACCAATCGGGCGTTATGTTGTTCCCGATCCAGCCGTTTGATTGCGCCGCGGTCCGCTGACTGCTGTGTTGAATCTGTTAACGAAAATGAAAATAGCAAAAATGGCGCCGCTCGAATAAAGTCGCGACTTGATGTGTTCGGGGGTATACCGAAAATTGTCAGCCATCGGATATGTGGCAAGATCTGGATGATTTGGGAGTATCTGGAATGAACACTGGAGCTCATCAGATCGACCAGTTTGGCATCGCAGGTAAACAGCAACACACCTTTTTGTTTAGAAAAACCCATCTGTACGGCTAAGCCTAATTTGTCAGCGTGCGCATGCGCCCTTCCTATCAACCATCGGTCATTCCTACTCCAAATCACGCCTGTAAACAAACACTTTGCAACATTACTGCATTGTTGTTTGTTTACATCATTCCATCTGCACTCCCTTTTTGTTCGTCACTTCTTTGTTTACCTTTCAGTCATCGCCCGCAATCTTGCAAATATTTTTCTTCCCTTAACCTAAATGACCAATTAACGGTTCGAAGATGACTGATGGCTGATGCAGGTTGTCTCGCATTTGACACAAGACCTTTGTCAATGAGACGTTCCTTTAATTATGATTTGCTGTCAAACTCTCCCAATAACATATTTTTATGAGCGACACGCACGCCACAAGCTCTTGTCTGATTGTAAAGATTTATTCGTGATGCAGATGTTGGCAATTATTCAACACCAAAACATCCAATAAAAACTCAATCCAGATACTTTTTTATGTGCAGCTCTTGTAAAATTAATGTATGGCAAAACTGAATCCGCTCGTTACATAAATAGGTTTTGGGGTGTCGAGCAAAGTGCTCCGAATTGTGAAAAAAGTATTAATTGGATTAGCGTGACAGCTATTGTTTATGGTCAAGAGTACAAAGGCGGAACGACATACATGGAATTATTACCGCGTTGTACATACGTTTCGTTTTTTTTTTTTTTTTGTTAGTTTCCTTTTTTGCCTCACTTATGGTTGAAGTGAATTTTATTCGCGTCAATTACACGATATTGCATGGATACCACTCTGTGTATCAGCAGTGCGTATACTGGTGCATATAACCTATATACTATTTATATGATATAAAATACTCACTCCGTATAAAGGGATATCTATTTTGTGATGCACACCTGAGATATAATATTCGAGCCAGAAGAATTTGCTTAAATCACTTCAAAGATGCGAATATCAAACTATTATTACTTCTTTTTCATTACAATTGTAAATTGTTATTATTTTTCTTCACAAAGATTTATTTTCATTAATTATTTATTAAACGAACGGGATTTGACATTTTTTTTCTTTGGTATAGCTGTTTTTAATTTTTTTCTTTTTTTGCGGAAATTGTGATGCAATGAGAAAATGACTTTTATATTGTAATAATTGAAGATTAGAATCCACGTTCTGAGAGTAGTGTCTCGGAATATGTCTGTGAAATATTGACTTCCCTCAACAAACGTTCTCTTAAACAATGGCGAACAATGAAAACTTGGTTCCCACCGGAACCTGAAATTCCCTGAACGAAAAAGGAATCTTATATGAGTCAGCGGTTGACAAAATTCAAAACATTTTTTTCTATTCCGCAAAGAAAAACTAAATGGCAAAATAACTGTCCCAACTTGAACATTGATTTTTTTGTCAATTGGCAAGAGGGTATCTTACTTTTATTTATCCTCTTATTTACTGTGGCTGGAAAATTTTGCTTGCCAGAGATCTTATCATTAAAAAGTTCAGACACACTTTGAACTAATGAATATCAATGAGTTTAATAAGCAGACAGTTGACAACAAATTTTATTTTTCCATCCCGCAAACTTTATATCAATTTTTGTTGTTTTCATCCTTTCAATTTAGCATTTCTGATTCGATTGTTTTTGTTGCAGATCTAACACCTGAGCAGCAGAAGATATTAATTGATATCAGAAGAAAGAAGACAGAATTATTACTTGAAATACAAGTTAGTATTAATAGTTTGCACGCAGATTACACCGTATATCGTAGTTTATAATTAGTTACGTGCACAAATGATGTATCATCGTTTATTTTACTCCACTAATTGTTGTATTTTAAGCGACTATTTTTTTACACAAAAAACATTTTTGTTGCAATCGCTTCGGACCGCACTGATTGCTCTATCGTGTCCGCACGTTATCTGCGGCTTGTATCTCATTTTTATTGTATGACAAAACGTTCTGAAATGCTGCGGACAATAAATTCGTTTCTATTTCGCAGAGAAAAAAAAATGTAAAAAAAAGTTTTTTTTTTTATTTGACTGAAAATTTATAACATTTTCATTCAAAACATTTTGTTTGGACGGTTCACTAAACCAACCAAGTTTTTCGTTCGTTCTCGCAAAGATAACAAAGAATCAGTAAAGTTGAAAATGAGTTTTTCGAGTAGACTTTTGATTGATTTGAATCTCTTCATAAATAAAACATCTCGAGTTTGAACGAAAGGATAGTTTTATTGTATACAACATGAAATAGGCGTACACACTGCCTGCTCTCATTCATGTACTTGAGGTATCTTTTGCAAGAACCCGCCATTGTTTGTGACGTTAATGTTTGTGTAAACCGAACATAAATTTACGCCGGTTTATATTTACGGAAACATTTACGCAACTTCCACAGAGCCAAAAGATAAAGAATCATATGTGTATCATTGTTCCAACAAGAGTTGAATTTAAAACGAAAATTTCACATTATGAAATCATTAATTAGCTTTAATTGTAGCTTCTACTCATGACACAACAAGGTGCTAAGAGCCTTGACACAATTCGATCGATCACTGGAAGATGAAACGACTCTTTGGACACATTTTTGTACCATTTTTATGATAACACTATTTAATCAGCCGTCAGTAAATTAGCTAACTTTTTCCATCGAGTTTTTTCATGGTGGCTGAACATTTTTTTTGCACAAAAGTTTTCTTGCGTTTTATTTAAATGGCGACAAAGTTAGTACAATGGTGAAAACCCTTTGCCACCCGTAAACTGTTAAGATAACGGTTAAAATGGTCAGGGTCGCCAACCGCAGATCATGCGACGAGATAACGACGACTAATTAATAAGGCGACACGAAGTGAAAAACAAAATCGGGTGATAAATGAAATAGTAATGAATTTTAATGAAACTTTAGCTATAAAGTTTTGACAAAAGACGCGCTGAATTTCATTCAGGCCATAACCGCGGACTAAATTTAGTTATCGTGTAGTTTAATATTACGTTCGAGTAACTCAACGAGTAGTTGGAAAATTCGTATTAGAAAGGTGTTGTTCAATTGTACAGAAAATTCAAACTCTCTTATCAGTCAAAAATACAGATTAAAATGATAATATAATAATGTTAACATTCTTAATTGCCTTTTTTTTATTGATTTTTTTATTTTTTTTCATTATTTTGATAATTTGTTGGAAAATGAATTTATGAATGTAACAAAATATTGATAAACATACAAAAAAGTGAAATATCATCTTTATCGGTCACCCAGGGGTGATGTTACCACACTGAGTGACTTTGACAATGAGTCATGAAAATAGTCCCAGCAAAAGCATGCTTTTCTAACAATCAAATCAAATTCAATTAAACAGTTTAATGCTCGACCGTGCATTTGAGATTATTGGACGACCCTGGGTACTGTGTCCAAATCAAAGCTCAGAAATAGCTAAATTGATTTATGACAGGAATAGATATCAACCAGACAACCCTATTGTGGCCAAACTCTGGCTAGATTTCTTCGGTAAACATTGATCCCGAGAGGACATATTTCACTCATGGTACAAAATTATGACATGCTGATAGATCTCAGATATGCATAACTTCAACTGCAACTTGGCAAGTTACAACTTGCAAATATTTTCATATATCACACATATGGAATGTTTCAGAAGTAGAACGACCTATTTATCTCATATATGAAACCATATCATACATGGGTTGTGAATGTGTTTACAAATAAAAATATCAGATTGTTTAAAAAGTTTTAATTATATCGCGCATTTGTGCCATTTATGTTGAACTTGCGTCAATATTTAGCGACATACATAATTTTTGTGCTGTGGGGATTTTACCTTGACTGTTTTTCCCACTATTCTGTGATATCATTATCCGATTCAATTTCGATAATAAGATACAAACTTAATAGCAATTTTCAATGGAAACATTAAAAAGAAATTATTTCTTGTTAAAAATCTTAATGAATCGAATTTAATTTGAATTCTTGTTTTAACTAGCAATTCGTTTGTCCCCCACGAGTGTGCGTAAATACGTGACGGAAGCGTTACGTCTAGCTCTAAATGATTGTGAGAAGGAAAATAAAAAGAGTTTGGAAGAAGGAACGCGGCATTAGTTGATAATCGGATGATCAAATTTGGAAGGCCGGCATTGGCGGGATAAAACTCTCGGGCCGGAAGTCGCGCGTTCTCTTCCGCTATAAATATCTTTTTTACAAACACACGATTGGGTGTCTGGCGCGCGCGGCTCTCGCTCTCGGCAGCGTGACAGTCGGAGTGCGGTCGGTGGCGACGACCGTGGTGCAGCGCAGCTCCGGTTCTTTTTTGAAACGCGCGCTGCCGACACCTCTGATTTTAAAACGCGCGTGCTGATAAGCCCGGCCGGACTTTAGTCGGCGATGTGCGGCCGAGCGAGCGCCCAGTCGGTCGCAACAAACGCAAATCGCGAAATCCAAATATAAATTAAAGTCGAGATATAGTGTAGACGAAATTTTGGCACCGGTCGGTGCGCTTTTCCTGACCAATTCGAATTGTGCTTCTGATGTGCGCCGTCCAGTTGGAGAGTTTCAGTGTTGACGTTTGTGCACCAGTGGTGATATGATTTATACCAAGTGCGGCTCGGTGGACACGGCTCTCGACGACGTCGTGCAGCAGGCCGTCGCTTGCGAGATCCCAAAACCCTCGAGTAAATTCAAAGCCGCCGCGGTCGCGGCCAACTGGTTCTCCAGTTTGCGCCGACCGCCCAAGAAGAAGAAACCACAGCTCAAGCATGCCGCCAGTGTTGTAAACATCGACGCGTTTCACGCACTCAGGGTTAGTTTCCCAATTAGACCGTGATAGGCTTTCCTCGCGAATTTAATTGTCCGTCCGAAAATGCGTTTGCCCACTTCCGCCGCTTAACCGCATTTTTTCCCCCACTTCAAAGCACCTTTCAAAAATGATCATTTAGTTCTGACCACAACACCCAAAAATGCTCCTTACTTTCTACCTCATTTCTTAATTTTTTTTTTTTTTAATTCGTTTGTATCCTCTCATTTTGTTTGACATGCAAAGTATTTTGTTCGTATACAAAATATCTTGAGCGATTTTGTAAATCAAACTTGACTCATAATCTAAGGAAGTGATAACACGAAATGTCACACTTAGAACAATGTTTTTTTTTCTCTACTCGATTAGGGCGATAAGATAATATTCACTGTTGTGAATGGGGAAAGAAAATTTGAGGTTTGAGTCAAGTTGTATATCCTCTGTGTAGAGGAAAAGTCCAGACTGACAATGGCACTTTGGCTTAATAAGATTTAGTTTAGATAATGCGTAGGCAAAATAATTGTCTCCTGCACGAAGTGCAAAGTTATACAAAAGTTTATATAACCGGAGACGGTTAAATTTTTTTATTACCGTCACACTATAAGTTGTTCAATTTTTATGCGACGGTATCATTTCGGTGACGAAACTTATGCTACAAAAACACGTGTTGGGGTTTTTCGCTTCGTAGACTGATTGTTATTGTGTGCTCTTTAATCGAAAATGACTTTTCTACCAATTTGTCGAATAGAAGATTAAGAAACCATTAAATTCGAGATTTGTCGAGAGGTTTCTAAATGATAGTTCGTTTCCATTCGACGTTTGAAATAAATTAATGCTCACGATAAGAACAAAGGCATTGATTTGTATGACGTATTTGAATTGTCCCAAGCTGTCCGTATGTAGAAAATCAGCCGGCCTTCTTGACGCTTTAGGCTTTGTGTTTCCTGATAAAAAATACCATTCACTTTCGATACGAGGACGTTTTTAACCGATAAAAATAATTTTGCAAGTTTTTCTTATAAATAACACACGAAGAACAAATTTTCAACTAGCGTCAGTTTTTCAAAAACAAGTTATTTGCATGAGTTGAATAGTTTTCAAAATCGTCTTTGTCAAACAATTTTTATATTTTTAGAATAACAATTATAAAACCATTATAATAGTACTTAGACAGAATAAAAGCTAGTTGTTCTAAAAATATTTTATTTGAGTATAAGCAGTGAGAAGTAATTTGAAATGTTCAGAGATAAAATGTTTCAAATTAACTCAAAAAAATTGTTTTAGTGTATATTAAATTGACGCTCAACTTGATTACAAAAAATGGAAACCAACTTGCATGAGAGAGAGAGAGAGCAATGAAAATCATTTGTCTGCATGACTTTTTCATTTTCAATCGTGTAAATATTGACCGTCGGTCAAGTGTCAAGAGTAGCTTTTTTACAGATTTAATTTTAATATTAGAAAACAGTCTTTTTTACAACTTTTTGAGATCAAAAAATTATATATTAAAAAAATAGGTTTATGATAGTGATTTGTGACATACAAAAATCTGCTTGGCTAACATTTTCATTCTTGATGATAATTTTGCTAAAACGATTAAATCCGTCTGGAAATAAAAAAGCACTAAAACGATTTCGGAATAACAATCGAGACTGATTTCTAAAAAAACACGCACAATATTTGTATAAATAATGTGACAATATGTTTAGGATTTATAAAACGACAAATACGGAGCTAATAAAAATAAACATTTAGTCATGAAACGTTTTTTCAGCAAAAGTGACGAATTCAATTCAGTTGTAGAGATACAAAAATGTCGTCACTGCGGTGAATGACTTTAGAATTGTCACGAATGAATCTACGAAGAATTTTGCTTAGGTTGAATGTAGAGTGGGAAACGTTTGTTGAAAATTGTTTTGAACTCGCTAGACAACTGGGCGAACGTCTTAATTCTTCGATATTAATTATAGCACACACAGTTGACAACTTCAAAGATGAACTATAGCATGACAAAAAATGTGTAATTTAATGCTCCCGAAACTTTTCGTCTACAAAATATATTTTTCACATTTTTCCACGCTTTATCATATGATCTCGTTGATAATATAATGTTACAACTGTTATTCGAGTTTAGTTGGTTTTTTTTTTTTTTCATTTCGATTTTAATTTGGTTTTTCAAAAAACCAAATTACAAAACGAAAAAACATGTTACACGTTACACAAATTATGTAACTAATTGAGCGAAATTTGTTATGCATCAAATGTTTATGCATATTACAAGTTGAGATGTTGTGTGCCTAACCATGTTGCAAATCATTTAACTAACTTCGCACGTAGACTGTCATAGTGTGAATTTATCTATTCTTAACCACTGACGTAGATTCGTGAACACTGATCGGCACATAGATCTCTAAATTGAGTCGTTTGTCAATTTGATTGATTTTAATACGCCAATTTGACTTTTGGATGTTCCAACTTTTCATTACCACAAAATTAATCGTCTGAGTAAATAGACAGTACTTTGAACTCAAATAGATATGTAGAAGTTTTTCTTCCTGAATTTTTTTATTAGAAAAATTAAAATGAGAAAAAATTTTTTCAATTTAATTTTACAATCGAAACAAACAGTTTGAATGGACTAAACTTTTTGAGACGAACTTCTTCGCGATTGAATTGGGGTCAAAGGTTACAGCTTTAACGAGGAGGCAATACGTGAATGATGCCAATAGAGTGAAAAACAGGTGTATTGATGACATAACATAAGATGATTGCGATTGTGCTCTATAGCTGGTGATTTTATGCAAACAAAAACTACGTAACTCTTATCCGTTGAATAACTTCACATCATCAAATCAAAAGATGCTGCCTCTTTTCACGAAACTCCATCAACTTCAATTTGAATTCAATTTTTCGAACAGCCGTGAAGAACTACAGACTGAACGACGAAATACAAATTTTATTCAGATTTTATATTTTTTCGTATTGCATATAAATTTGCACAACTCCGTTATTAAATAACGTGTTGGTTTTTATCAGCAAGAAAATGTTGCAATCGAAAATTGTGACAGCCGATGCAAAAAGCGAGAGCATCCAATATCATAAAATTGTAATAAGTTATGTAAACACGTTCTTGGCGATTTACATTCACGCATTCGAAATAGGATTAACTTTTGTTGACAATAGGGAAATATACTCGGGCATCTGTGTAAGACGATTTGGTGTTCTGTTTTTGTCCCACAATGCACTCATACGATTGATTTCACCTCTACTAGAAAGTTCACCTTTGCTGGCTACTTGCCAAACATTTTCGAATATTAGACACAATTAATAGGACGCGGCAAAATTTATTGCTGACACGACAAAATCATAACTGCTGCTGACAAAGGATTTCATTTTTCTTTAACTTTGTGTATATTTTTTGTTTCTCTTTTGTAACATCATAATTATCGATTTTATTATCCAAATAAACAACTTGATTCCTTTAAACGTGACATAATAGATCGAAAGTTGTTTATAAACTGCATTGTCATCAGTAGAATGGAATAAACATCTCATCTCCCTGTCAATAATTTTTCTTCAAACCAAAAATAAACAACTTACTTGACCTACAAACAATCATCTGTCACATCATTCCAATGTTCTAATCATTGAATTGGTTTTTATATGAAAAATATTTATCTTTTTCAATATAATTTCATGATATCTGAAAACTATATACTTATCGTTCTTTTTTTTTTTTTTTAGTTTTCTGACTCATTTTTGTGCATTTGTTCATAAAACGCTTTCTGAGTAAAAGATTTTGTAATGTTTCATATATAGCTTCATATATGATTGCATTAACGCTGCTATGCATGCGAAATGTCTGACTCTATCAAGTTCTTTATAATAATGAAAATTATTTAATCTTATTCACTCAACATACGAGATGTATGTTTCATTAAAATTTACTTTTCTGTCATTTCATTCACTAAAACAATTACAATTGCTTTGTATAGTCGCCGCAAACCAAATTGTTTTCATCCGCTAGGTTCCAATTAAAAAGTAATCTGGAATTTAATTAAAAAAGATCATCGCGTTCATAGAAATTAAATTAATACACTAAGTCTATTTTCCAATTGATTTGGCAATACTAAATTTGTTTTCTGCCAAAAATTTGTCGCGTGTACCAAGACAACAAAATTGAGCACTGCAGACTGCTTCATCCGAATGCTGGAATTTAACAACAAAGTTATGCCTGCAATTCGTTTCAATAATAGAATCAGGAATGAGAAAAGTCATTTTAGTCAGCCGCGTTGAAATGTATAGAAATATCAAGGAAAATGTAGCGACACTGAGTCATGATATCTACAATCACTTTGATTTTTTTTTTTTTTTTTTTTTTTTTTTTTTTTAATGTTTTTTCTTTTCGTAATTGGAGAGATTTGAACAGTATGGGGCTTTTTCGTCGCGAACATCGGTCCCTGACCAAACAGGTTCTCCGCGGGACATTCCTGGTTCGCGGTGTTCAGATTCTACGAAGCTACTGACAATCATCGACAACATGCATGCAAAAATGGTCGCGAGAATTATCGTGTCACAGATAACGACTTTTGGCAGCACCGATGGAATTTAATCAGACCGATAGATATCGATCTGCAATAACAGTCTGTTTCTTTTTTGTATACCATTCTGACCGCCAGTTGAGAGACAATTTTCCTCGGCTAATTTCACTATTACTGAAACTCAGATTCAAATTGCAATTGAAAACAATTTGAAGCTGAAAATGAGCGCTTAGCAATGAATGAAGATTGAGATTTCGTTTAAGTGTAGTTCAATAAGTAAAACTCGTTCTCAATTCGATAAATTGATCGAAGCACAACAGCTGACATGCTACATTCTTGTCGACTATTCGATTGGAATGATCAACGATCTGTCAATCTTCAAATTACCAGCTAAGTGGAAGAGAAATTGTTTAGAAATAATAAAATTGCACTAAGAACAATCTCACTTTTCCAACTTTGCAAACTGTTTCCTGACTTCGAAAAATTGGTTGGAACAATTCCGAGAGCCCTGATCTCATGAATCAAATTTCTTAATTTTCCAAATTAACTTCACTTTCAACTTTGAAGAAATCTTTTTTCAATTCATATATCAAAAATTTACAAACGTTATCATTCATAATAACCAACCTGAAAAATCCCGGGACGAAAATGACCGTTTATTTAATTGTTTAAAAATATAAAAATTAAAAGATCATTTTTATAATTTCCATTGAATTTGATTGTATGTGAGATTGTGGAATGTTTAAGTCAAGATGGGAAAAATTTACCTGAGCAGAGGTGTTAGAATCAGTCAAAACAGGTCGAAAGTGCAGCAAAAGCAGGAGGCAAAGCCCACGCATGAGGATCATCGTGGTGTCACGCACGTGTCAAGTTAAGACGAGCATACACACGGGGCACATGCACTCACACATACAACTTGATCGACGCGCGACATGTACTCCTCACATATCCACGCGGCTGGACCGATCGGGCATTCGCGAGCGCATGTCGTCTGGTGCGTACGTCCACGCCTCGCGAACGCAACTCAGCAACTGACTCGGCCAACCACAACCTAACTCCAACTACTGCGAACCAGCCCAACTCAGGATATCGAGATGAGTGGAGTGGACAGCCGAGGGGAAACCCGGCTTTGTACATTATAAAACAAACTCCAACACTTCAATCGAAACACTTTTTTTTAATTTCATTTTGTTTTTCACAAATCAGCCCTCCGATTAGATTCATTTCATTTTATAGTCTTTACAATAACTTGTACCATTTTTTTCGTGCTTTCTGAAATGTTGCAACTTTTCAGAAGTTCCTACAATTTTTTCTTGTTTAACTAAGTTGAAAAAGTAAACATGTTTCGGGTTTAAAAATTAACCCTTTGATTTATCAAGCGAGAAACAAATAGTTGTCTTAGTTATTTTAGTATTTTGAAAATTTGGGAAATATTTTAATAAGTTTTTTTGTACATGAAAAGCTTAATTTGCAAAAATTTTATGTCGATGATTCGGCGGTATGAGAATAAACGAGGATCTGCTTAGACGGAGAATAAACAGGGCAGAGTTCAGAGTATGACCCCCGATGATTTTAGTGTCCGATCAATTTAGAAGGAAAGACTAAACATCTGTTGTATTGACATTTTTTCATGCCTATTTTTATCCCCTGATTTGTATTAATTTGAACTCAAATGTAAAGTTTAATCAGATTGTTTTCTCCGGCATCATTGAACTGTTTGATGTTAAATAACAAATTTTCTGGGCAGATTCTCGTAATTTTTTCCTTTCTTATCTGAAATTGGTCCTTCCGGTTTTGTCAAGAGAGAAGAAAAAAGAAGTTTCACCATCGTGATAAATGGGCTTTTCAATTGATCAAGCTTGATTTTAATTTTTAAATCTTGTCAACATTTTTGGATACGAATTGATTAAGCAGGTATGTCTATTATTGCGAGAAAGTTTTTTCGGTCATAATTCAAAATGGAATTCGTCGCATAATTTTTCATCGCATTAGAGTCCAGGGAATCATTACAAGAACTGATAATTATGTCACACAAAAAAAAAAGAAAAGAAAAGGAAACGAATTAAATTATTCGAGCCGGTTGAAAATATTTCTCGAAATTCAAGTTTGTAAAATTATTTACAAAAGTTCACCCTGCTTCTCAACACATTTCTTCAGTCCAGTTTTTCGTACAAAATATCACATCAAAGAAATTCAATTTTTGAAATTCCAAAAAGCAAAAAATTGTTGACAATATTGTTATGGCGACCCAAATTAGCGTTGCATTCCAATTGTTAGGATTGCGATTTGATTTTGATATCGTAGATGATAATAATCAGACAGATTTCACCGCTGAGAACTGGTTCAATAAACGATGTCTGATTTTTGAACTTTTGATATTTCAATTGAGGCGGAAAAAAAAGAAGGCATTCCTTGCGGTTAAAAATTTAACGCTGATTGAACAATTTTGTTGGGCGAACAATTTTTATAGAAATGACTATTAAGCGCGGCAAAAACTGGACCGTTCCATAATAACCGCGATTAGCGAGAATTGATCAATCGGAGCGCAACCTTTAGTTAGCGCTTGAAAAATGTTTTTCTCACGTGATCGCGGGTTCGGATATTCGTTGGCTCCGCCTGCGAAAAGAGATAAATCAGGCAGCCGATTGAAATTGAAAGAGGAGCGCACAGATGCACGCCGTACGAAACTCGAGCTCGTGTTTCTAGCGCGAAACGAGCCAGTGGCCCTCGGGCTCGCTTGCATTAAATGCTACATTCCAGAGCCGATGGCAACCAGTTTTGAATCGGTTTCGAATATCGAGAGTGACTCATGAAATCTTTTATACGCGCACACGTGTTAAAATGATCTCTCGCCCCCTCCCCATTTCATTATCTATTTACGCCGATTCGGTGCAAAATTTGCAAAACGAGATCGGAATAACCAGAAACCAAAAATCCAAGCCCATTTTACATACCCAGCCAAGCAGAGAAAATGAAAATCACTGATGACTTGGCCAATTGAAAAAAAATAATAATAATAAACTTGCAATTATTCCGCTGTAATTAATCGGTTATCTTTTTCACTTATCATCGCATAACTTACAACATATCTAGCAACAGACTGAAAATTGCACACAAAGAAATCGACATGAAAACAATTCAGGATCTCAACCTCGCTTTATTACAAAAGTATACATTTTTCATTCAACGTCAGAAAATGAAATTACAATTTTTGATTTTCAAGAATTTCGTGAATCGTGGGGAGGTTGGAGGAAAAAAAAACAACTTGAATGAACGCTGAATCTGCCGTGCGCGCACGACAATAACGTAACGTTGAATTTCATGAAAAAAGTAAAACGTTTTCTTCGAAATCGTCTGTGAAAAACCGGCCGAATGAAATGAGTTCACAAACAGCTTACAATTCCACGACAACAGCGCTAATACCATCGGAGCGTGATTATTTATTAAAGTTCGTCGGAAAATAACTTGGGGGAGATGGTTTTCGCAGCGCGCAGCGGTCAGCTCGGAGCTTGGCGTCTCATTGTCTGGGCGAGTCGGCCGAGAGGAGTTCCCCCGACCACGCTCGACAAAAGAAGCGAGAAAGAAAAAGGAACAAAACCAAGAAACACGCACACACCAGCGAGACACAAAATAAAATAACAACAAAGCCACCCGACAACAATATCCAACAAATCATTGTCCGTTGTCCTTTTTTGTGCCAAAAAAGTGGCTTTTTTTTGGCCCGCCTGATCTCGCGCGTCAAACCCAACTTTGACGTTTGATCAGTGCGGAAATTCTTGTTTGAATCCAATTACTCGCCGAACAAATTACAGGCTTGCACTTAAAACGCTCTTCTGGTATTTTTATAGCCCTAAGTAGCCTTTTTTACGGACCCACTCCCTTCCCACCGAAAAGCCACGACTTTTAGGAAACCAAAATTTATCGATAGAAGCTGTCCCTTAATGCATCCCACTATTTTCATTTCCAAAACAAGTTTCATTTTTCTGTCACCCCCCCCCTTCTAACTAGTTTATAAAACCGAATATCAAATAAACGTTTTTTATATTATTTTCAAATAGACAAATAAAACGAGACAAATTCTTTGATAGCAGCAATATAAAAAGTTTAGGTCCCGGCTTTCAAAAAGAAACGAGTTATATTTTTCGAAGACATTACGACCTCCAATTATCTGGCTCGAATGAATCTTGTCACTTTCAGTGGGTTCGCCTATGTGTGCGACTTCTGCACGTACACGACTCTTGCGTGTGAACCTGCGGATTCGGATGAGACACGCGCGCACAGATTTGAGTGTCGGACACGTGGAATAAAAGTTATACCTGCTTGGTAACAGGTGTGCAAACGTCCCTCCTTCGTGGCAGGCAAAAAAAGACAAAAAAAAAAAAGAAAAAAAGAGAGAAGGAGCAACATGAGGAAATTATACAAGTTCTACTTGTATACGCCAACTACCGTTCGGTCTTTGGCATTGTCCCGCCTACTCGACGCGGCCAGACAGCGTTCCTTTTTCTCGCTCTTTCTCCTTCCTTTTTTTATTATTTTTATGTGTATAGATAGTTGTTGTGCCTTCATGCCAGGCAACACTGATTTACGACCATTTAAATACAAAAAGCTATCACTGTATACCTGTATACACTGTACAGTTCGACGAAATCGAGCCCCAAATGCAACCAAATTTCAATCACTTTTGTACGATTTCTCTGGCTATTTTTAATGCGAATGACAGGGGTGAAATTCTTTATTGTGTCGAGTTAATTAAGAGTAGATCGTGTTGGCACGATAATCTTTTATATAGGGTGTCCTCGACTTCATATTGTGCAAGATTTAAATCCTCCTGTTAAATCCTCATCAAAAATTGACTCCGAATCGTTTGAATACATTACAACTTTTAAATTCGAAAATTAATTCTCATTTTGTTTAACGTTTTCGTTGTTGCTGTTTTTTTGTACGTTTTTTTATGTTCCCTTAATGATGTATGATTGAAAAAAATTATCGTATACCTGGTGAATTAAAGTCACGACAATATCAATGATTACCCAATTGACGAGCATCGTTTAGACCCTCGTCAAAGTTTTAAATGACGGCCAATACGTGTTTTTGGCGAGTTCTCAAATGCTCTCAATAGCAGTATTTTGTACAGTTTATCATACACAGTCGAATATTCCTCACGTTCTGACTGTTACCTTTTCTATTGGCCACAATAACATTTTAAATGTTCGCCGCAGGTCATTTCAACGTCTTAATTTCAATGCGGACAAATTCTAAGAAACAGAAACAAATTGTGAATAAAAAAAGGGCCTAATCTTTGGCTTTCATTTATGAACATTTTATTCACCCCTCCATCATCTGAACATAACAATTGTGCGAACTGTATAAGACTAGCTTGTTTTCAAATTATTTTTTCCACTATCTCTTTTAATATCAAAACGTCGTTTTGCAATTGTTTGTACTTGAAAATTTTGCCAGTTCTATCGTAACATTTGGTGACAATCATTTCTGAATCCTCGTTAGTGAGAACGGTCCAAAAAGAATTAAAGTAGTTACGATAGATGTGATTGTAAGAGTCGTCCATGACTGAGGAACAAAATTTAATGCTCTCGCGTTTTGAGACTTTTAGGCAGTTGTTCAGAGAGAAGAGAATTGTAGCACAGAGTTTGGCGATGTGGAACTCGATGGACTCAACTGGATCATCCGGCTTCAAGTAGTTGTCCAAGTTGTCTATGAGGAGGACCGAAGGGATTGTTGAAAACTTGTGAAGATCGATGAGCTTGTCCACCAGGGACTCGTAATCTGGCAAATACCTAAAAATAAAAACCAAAAGTAACAATTTTATAACTACATCAATGTTTTAAAAATATTGTGTTTTGATTTTATTTTGAAATTTGAATTTTTATGTTCAATACTTACATGAACTTAATTTTTTTCAAAGAGTCAGCCTCAGGTTTTTCGCGGTCATGAAAAACTGCTGGTAAATTTTGCCACTGCTCGGGAGAGATACAAAGTACCGAATTTCCTTTTTCAGCCAAATCAATAGCCGCCTGAAACGAAAGTAAAAAAATATTAAAATGTTTCTAACAACTTTTTTCAAGAGTTTTTAATTCCATTTTGGAAATAATTAATTTTATTACCTCAAAAATGAGTATTCTGGCATTTTTCAACTCCCCAAAAATAATTGTGCTTTCTACTCCACGAACCATCTAGATTGAAAATTAAGAAAAAAAGGATGATTTATTTTTAAAGAATTTATAGTTGTTTTGATTGCATTGTTTTTGTCAGTGTTTCAATTTATTATTCAATCTGTTACAGTGTACATAAAGATAATCAACGCATTACTTCGATGGTTCAATTATTCAGTCAACCCAATCCGGAGTCGAGTGGGTTCATAATAAACTTGACCACAGGTTGAGTTGGCTGAGGAGATAAGATAAATAATATAATAAAGTGAATTGCAAAAGTTGTTAAGTTGCCAATGAAAGATTTTGATCTTGTTTAAACATTGTTTATGTTCGAATAAAATTTTTATTATCAAATGAGAAAATCACAATTAACTATTTTTTTTTATTAATAAAACATAAACTGATGCCATGTAATGTAACACTAGTAATAAATTCAAGCAATTTCAATCTCAACTTTTTAAAGGTCGTTCTTTCACAGGAAAGAAGTAGAAAAAATTTTTGTGTTTGATTGTACACATTTTATATGGACTTGAATTATATATGGTCCGAATATAACCTCTTTACTCATTTCAAAAAACAAAATCATAACAGGAAAAGATGACCAAAGATGAGTTGCTTTTAAGGCGCTTAAATGTCTAATTTATAAACAGATGTAGCTTACAACGTTAGAGAATTTGATTCCGCACTTATTTTCACATATGATTTGTAGAACTTTTTCATTGCACTTGATGTTTTGATACTTTACTGTAGAGTAACAATTTCATGTTCAAAAAAAGCGCGGGAAGATATTTTTTGATTGGTTCAAAATTTAAAGCTGTATTCATAATGTACTACCTATTTAGGGATTCACCTGGTGATGTTTACACGGGCCCTTTTCTTCCGAAGTTTCGAACCGATTTTAATACTGTACCCTACGACTTGGAACAAACGGAATATGGAATGACAAATTTTAATAGATGAAAGAAGTTATTAACGTCTTTAATATAAATAAAATTATTAACATTTTAAATAAAGATTGGCTGTAAATTTTACTTTTAATTTTTTTTCCATCACGGAATAAATTTGTAAAGAAGATGGATTTCATATATGAAAAACGTCAACATTTCTTACCTTTATGTAAAAATACTAAATAGTTGTTTCCATTTCCAAATTCCATTAATTTCCCATTTTACTACATAACAAATTCATATGAGAAATTAATTTAAAAAATTCACACACCTCCCTTCTTGTTTGTACCATAGCTTGGTATATTTTATCAAGAAAGGGCCTATAAGAAATTTTTCTTATCCATGGTTTTGAAAAAACGGCATGAATTATAATTTTTGATAACGAAAATCTATAATTGTTAAATTAATAACGAAAACTATTTAACAGTTTACACAAAATTGTGCAATTTTCATATTTTCATATTTTGTATTAATTTTAATATCTTTTCCTTATTTTCTATTATTTATGACTTTTCAAAAAGTGATTAATCAATCAACAACTTTTTACTGTCAATTATGCATTATAATCATACAGAGTTGACAAATTTACCTACATGGGTTATAAAGAGAAATTGAAAATGATACAGATAATATATTATCAACACATTTATCGATTGTAGTTATTCCCCATAATTTTCATAGGTTCCCCATGTTATCGAGAGTGAAAGCAAAATGTTTTGGTGGTTTGAAAGATCGGTATTAGAGGGAGCCACTTGCGTTGAAGGCTCTACCAATGTCGTCCCCGCTTCAATTTCAAATGTGAGACTTCGTATTTGAGCAAACCGTACACGCACCTAAGGTATATGCAGTTGCTATGCAGAATCTTCATGAAACAAATACCTTCTTTACATCATTCAAACTTGTTGTATTTTTACCAAACAACTTTTAACCAAAAGAATACAAAATCATCAAACAATTTTGAAAACTTACATCATTTGAACATAATTATAATTATAATCTGATGATAAGTATAGAAAAATCATCATAGACAATTCTTTTCTAGTTTTTCGTTAATGACAAAATATTGCATTTTCAAATTATATATTTTGAATGAGTATTCACGTTAAACAAAAGCCGATTTTTTTAATTTAATGTAGATATAGATTCTCCCACGTCTTTTCGTCGTATCCCACGCCGTCTATTCAAAAAGTTGGCGGACCACAGGATCAACCGAGGGTTCGACTGATAAACGAAAGGTCGCAAAGTTTTCTATGTGAGAAAGGGAAACAATTTTTTCTTCGCGGGAAGATGAAAATCATGCCGAAATAAAATGAAAGACACTGGAAGAATCTCCGGTTGTGTTAAGCGTGGGATACTTTTGTACCGAGCGTACCTATGTGCCGAAACTATTTCGCGGTCCTAGAGACGACAAGCAGGAAATGCCAGTCGGAGATTTCTTCCCACGGAACTATACCGGCAGACACCAGTTCAATGCAATTTCACGCCACTTTCATGACCGCGCGTATCGATTTTTATAACCACAGACAACTTGTTATTTAACAATTTTTTTAATCCACTTTACAATTTCGAATCCTCAAATTGTATTATTTTACGAAAAAACCAAAATAAATAAAAACAACAAAATAAAATTGAACAATCAAAAATTAAAAAAAAAAATATTATTTCAAACAACGAGAATTAGTTTTGGAATGACGTTTTAAATTATCTGATGCGTATTAAAGTTTTTTTGGGGCGTTCAGAATGTTATCGTTTATTAAGAGGGGTAATTATGGCTACTACTTCAGCCACCCTTTTGGGAGTTTAAGTCTTCTAAATATAATCCAAAGGCTTTTACTTTTCACGCGTTTCATTTAACTGACACTTTCATCGCCCTCGCACCCTTTTGCACCCTCAATTTTTTTTTGACGCGCCCGCACGTGCGCGGGATGATGGTGCCATGTCGACGGATACATCTTCCATCTTCTTACTCATTCATAGCATTTCCTGTGACACGTGTGAGGCAAATCAAAAAAAGGATGCAACACTTCAAACGAACTTGCAAAAATAACATTCCTATAATTACCAAAAAAAAAGAAACAAATTTTTCAATACATATAAAACATTCAGTCCAACTTTTTTGTTTGCAAATTTAATTTTTTTATGTCAACTTTTGTTGTTGTTTGTTTGTATTTATGAAAATGAGAAAATTTGATTTAACATTTTTTCGAATAAAATGTTAGAATCGATTGTATATTTCAAGTTTGAAATTCAATACTGACTCTTAACGGTAAAAGTGGCAGAATCCAAAATATCGTTCGGCAAAAAAAGGATTTGGTTACTGAACTAAAAAAGAGTTCTATTATTCGTACAAATTACGGGACGATGAACTGAATTTGAAAGTAAAATTAAAAATTAGACGTTTCGATCCGTTGGTTTGGGACCCTCTTCAGTATACAAACTCCTGTTGTACTGTAAAAGCAGATGAAGTCGGACTGGTTTATGAAGTCAGCTATACTGATTCTTTCGAGTACGTTTCGTCTTTAAAAACTGGAGTACGAAATTTCATTTTTTATTCATCCGCTAATTCATTCTTCTACCAATCTTACACTGGAATCAAAAATCTCCCTCATATAATAACAATTCAAGGAACGAAACTTACAAAAACAACCGAATTCCCTCTTCTTCTTTCGCGCCAATTTCATTTCAACGTTCTTTCGAATTCAAAAAACTGTTTTGTTTTTTCTCTTTTTTTTTCAACTGCATCTCATTTCAAAAAGTTAAACATTTAACAAATTTGTTCATTCGTTTGTTTTGAAGAAAACAATCGAGACTTTTAAAAGATTGGATGAAGACTTTGGAAATGTTGAAAGCAACGTCTGTGTGTATAGAATTAAAAAAAAGGTATTACAAATTTAGGGTTGGCAAAAGAATGGGCAAGTGATGGTTCTTTAAAATTTGGCAAAAGTGCGCAAATAGAACTAAGGGTGTGCGAACTAAGGAACAGCTGATTGATTTCGTAACGGTCTCGCAAGTTTCAGGGGGTAGGTCAGTGCCCCGGGAGGCACCCCTATCACGTCTACATCCATAGACGACGGCCCGAATGAGTACTGGCAGACCGCCTATAAGACTCAGCCGGGCCAAACGAAGTCTGCCACCTAGCGCGAGAGGGGCAGGTGAACACCTGGTATAAACCTGGGCACGAGCTACGATATGCGCCATGTATGCACTTACGCATCTGCAATCCCAAACGGTCCAACATCCACTACATTATACATTGTGTAATACCTTAAACACCAACTTTCTGAGAGGGCATTGATTAATGAACACTCCCGTCCTGTCAATAGACATCCTCTTATTAAAAACTGCGAGTCAATTTCGTATTTGCGAACAATTCAACTCGTCGCTTTGTTACAGTTAAAAGCCCATACATTTAATGTCCTTTTAAACTTTAAATGCCACGTGAATATTTTCAATGTAAATTCAAAAAAGTTTTCCAACTTTTTTTTTAAATAGAATTTAAATAAAATGAAATGAATGTGAAAATTGTTGGAAAATGTTTTTATTTTTTTTTGAATGAAAAATTGTAATTTTGAAAATGGAAAATTTGATTTTTGGAAGTGAAACTGAATAGTTTTTTTTTAGATTGGTTTGTTATGTATGTGTTTCGTAGTTGGATGACAAATTTGAAAAGAATATTTTATAATATGATACATCGGTGGATCCGTACTTTCGTTATACGTTATTTTCTACCGCGCTTCCGGTAAACTGAGTATATGAGATCGGTTTCGCCAGTTGAAAAAAAATCTCGGCAAGTGTTGTCTCTTGCTTCAAAGAACACACCTGAGTTTTACATATTGAATTAACATTTTTAACGTTGTTTCAATTCGAATATTTAGAATTCTTTTACAAAAAAAATTCAACGACATTTTTACAAAATGAAAACACTTTAACTGAATAAGATTTCAAAAATTTGTTGAAAAATTGTACTGCGAAAATTATAATTAAAACAAGTGTTAACATTTTTAAATATTCTGACACCTTGAAACAAAAAAAAAATGGAAAAAAATTAGTAAACATTAACATCCTGATATGGGTCACGCGAGTAAGTTTCACTGCTGTCCTCCAGACGGTTTTAATTACCCTTCAAACGAATGAAATCGTGGAAAAGGGGAAACCGGAACTCTGCAGTCGTGTCGGGTTCGAAATATCAGGATGTTAAAGAGGTTAAATTTAGAAAATTATACTGTTCTCGATGAATCCAATTGAATGCACTCGTAGTTAAATTTAAAAGCGACTAACATATATACATATAAAAAATGAAGCTTATAATTTTGAATTGAAAACAATATCCATTCAGTCAAGTTGATTAAGCTGATTAAATCAACGTACAAAATCAACAATATTTCAAACACAAAATTAGAGATGGAAATTTCATTTGAAATAATTTTAACCACATGGACGCTCGATAATATCGACAAACGTCGGAAGATTATAATTTCGATAATCCTATTAAACATCTAGCCATATGTCGGCGTCCAATAATCCAATGAAAATGAAACATATTCTTTTTCAAAACACGAATTGTTAGACGAAAAAATTGGAAACAATTATTTTGAAAGTTATAATTTTTGCAAAATAATTTTTTTTGCTGATACTATATTTAAAAATAGTAATAGCTTCTATTAAAACACTATATATAAATCTCTGTTAAAATATATATATATAATATATATGTTAGTTGATTTTGTTATTTTGATTAACGGTTGTTAAGAAAAATGGCACATTAATTTGAACAAAACAAATCAAAGGAATTATTTATTGTTCGTGAATAAATAGTTAGGAAGGGTGCGTCTAGGACGAAGGATAAGGAAAAGCGCGTGCCCGTCTAATCTTTGAATAAGAAACTGGCGCGGAAAAGAAAAGGGGAACCCGACGAGGGAAGACACGGAACGCGTCCGGCGTGTCGCATTCTATAGCAAGTTGGCCCCGTTGCTTGAATATCCGTTGCTTGAAAAATTCGTTAGGCTCGCGGGCGCGTGCCGGCTGCGACCTTTCGCCCCTCGTGCGCTCGTGCTAATGTTAGGGAAACCTGCAATGTCTGTGACGACAACGACAACCGAACCCCCAGCTACAGCAGCTCTCTCCGAAGCCCAGTCGAATCGGCTAATTGTTCATTGAGCCATCCGTTGCCAAAAAAATAACTGTGATTAAGTGGTCGAATTTATATTTTCGTTGTTCGAGATGTCCCCGAAAATGTACTCGTGACCGAACTAATGAGCGCGATCCGGTCCCTTGTTTTCCCTCTGTCTTACAAATTTCATTTCAACGGTCGCGTTTACATGCACAAGAAAAATTGCACAAAAAAGTGCAAACCGAAGTTTCACTTGTTGTTATCCTCTAAATTTGATTTTTCAACATTCCAGAATAATTCATATTTTGATTTTCAACACGTGTCACTGTGCGACGATTAATCATTTTTGAAAGTCATCGTCCGAGCAAAATAAAAAAACCGACAGTCTCAATCGATGAAATTTAAATTATTATGATTAATTGTTCGATCAGTTTTTAAATGGAAGTGTTGATCGGCTGTTTTATCAAAGATCAAGGGTGGTTAATGTTCAATCAGTTGGAAATGATGTGATTGTTTTTTTGAAAAATAAGTGAAACAAATTGTAGTTGCAAATTAGTTGAACCAAAATTATCAATGTCAGAGAGGATTTAAATGAAACGCAATGTTGAAGTGATTTTGTTTGAACAATTATAAGTGGATGGAAAAAACATTGTTCAACAGAAATTCTAGAAAAATATATAAAGCAAATCTGGGTTATAAATTATTGACTAGAAATGTTAGAAGATTTAAATATTTGAAAAAAAATTTTTATAACTTTATATTGACAACAATGATGGGTGGAAAAATAACTATCGTAGAGCTGTAGACTTAATAGGGAGTATATTTTTGATTTGTATAAAAACAAGGGGAAGATAGCGAATTGGATTGTATTATTACTCATAGCACATGTGCGTATTTCGAGGCTCGGTATCGATTTAGTAACGTACTTTTTACGTGCGTGATAACACACAATCATTAACAATCAAACCCACTTTCTTATTTCATTTTCAAGGAATCGTGGATCAAAAGAATCATAACAAACAAAAAATCATAAAAACATATCAAAAATAAAAACCAACAAAAATTTGTTTCTAACAACAAAAAAAACAAAATTTTTGAAATCATAAAATTGATTCACTATTTAATTTTATATCGATGTTTATTATCTGCATTTTAAACTTTGATCATTCGTTCGAGGTTGCAATAAAATTTCAAAACCGGATATCCACTGATAAAAATCGGACTTCATTTCCTATATTGGAACTATTTCAGAACTAAGATAGTCGATCGGGTGACATTAGTGTAGAACCCCATTTTGCATACAAAAAAATTCCGTCCTATTTCTTGATTATGTAAAATTTCTATAACGGTTATAGACAGACCCGTGAACTTCGCGCCCAATTTTGACTCGTGCCCGCAAAAACGACGTTTCAATATAAGTCTCAATAGAAACTTGTAAAACGAGACGAAAATACAGTCGCACATCTTTGCAGTGAGTAAACAACAATAAATGGAAGGAGAAAAAAAAAGTGATAGCAGTAACGTTAGATGTCATGCTGAATCGTTCTGATATAAACGGTTAATGGGGGAGGCAACCCCAAAAGAGAGTGCAAGGAGACGCATTGGCGATAAAAATCGATATCTCAGAGCATGCCAGATGGCATGGCGGTCTTGATCGCCCAACGGGTAATTTCGACACGTATGGAGTGTCCATTACGTACACACTGTCTGTCCTCCTTTTTACATTGTCTCATCCGTCTCTCTCTTTTTGGTACACTATCCTAAATCATCAGATGGTGTCTCCCACGGTTTTTTTGTTCCCCGTTGAGATTTATCATTTCCCTTTTTCATACACGTCAATTCATTTCATACTCAATTCAATTTCAAGATCCCACTTGGTATTGACAATCCTTATCAATTTTCAATATTCACCATACTATATAAAAAACCAATCTAATCACCATCACATTAAAAATTCATCAAGTCCTTAAATATTTTTGAAAACTTTATTTTCAACTTTTTCATTTTTTTTATTATAATATCACAGGAGTTTTATTTTAAAACTTTATGATGTTTATCATAAGATGGAATTCAAAAAAAAGTACCATGATCAGTCGAGATGTGTCAAGGGTGTCTAAGAAGGGAACCTCCCCAATGTATATAAAACCACGGTTACAGTTACGTACAACTGGTAAGTTTAAAAAAATTGGCACTCGATCAAACAATCGACAGAAATTGGTTTTGAATGAACTCGAGAGATGGACTCTGTAAGGACCGCACGGATCGAACTTTCAAAATAGATTTGTCAAACATAATTATTGTGTCCCGTCTTATCAGTGGGTATTTAGTACCTGCTCTCCCCTCCCTAATCTTGACATCGTTAGGAGAAAAAAAAAGAGAAGTTTGAATGCTCGTGAAACAACGGGTTGTAGATTGAACGATAAGGCGATAGTTTCCTGTTCGATGATAATTATGTCAGGGCGACGGGCCAGGCGGCGCTTCTCGGCGACTATCTTTTTTTCTGTTGTGAGTTTTCATGAATATGGAATGTATAAAGGCGCGGTGCATATGGGTTAGATATAATCGGTTTCTCGGCGCGGATCAGTCGGTCACGGTGGGGTAAGTTGCGGTAAGTCGGCGGCCAAGCAGCACGCGCGCACCTGTAGTTCCTAACGTATCGCATATGGCACTTTTCTTACGCCTTCCGACTCCTCTAACAACTCTTCCTTTTCTCAATTATCCTCATATCATTTTCATCGATGATCCCGATAATAAGCCACAACACAAATGTCACAATTTAAAATTACCATCACGTTCTAAAACGTTGCTAATGCCTCTATACAACACAACAAAGAACATTCGTCATTATCATTATTTTAATGATACAAATTTGAAATTGAAATTATAATTTGAAGTTCAACGATTAAAAAGATATTATACGTTTTGCAAAGTTTGAAATAAATTTTTATTACAAAAGTACAAGCTCATAATTATTATTTCAATTGGAACATTAGAATTAAAAATTAATACGTTCAAGATTTGAATAGTTCAGTTATTTTAAAATATTTAAAATAGTATAGAATTTTTCATCACAATAAAATTAATAGTTATTATTTTTATTTCAAAATTGGATTTGGAAAATAAATGGATTTTTAATTAAATTTTTGACAGATATAAGTTTGACAGAATTTATAAAATTTGAAAAAGTATACCAGCAAACGAAACAAAATTTATTTTTTTAATATGAAAAGATATGAATCCGTTTCCATCCTAATTACGTAAAACTAGCTCCTGTTTATAGCGAGGACTATTTGAATTGCGAAAACGCCCTTAGTACCCATCACCTGGCGATTCTTATTGCCGTTTCAAAAATCTTCTTGAATACATAATCACACAGATGCAGTTCCAGCTTTAACTTTCGCCTGCTCTTGGCCCCCTGTAAGATTTGGCTCGTGCCAAAGCCATTACTGCAGCAGCCCTACATCCTAGAAAGACGTTTGAGTTCTTTCAACAATCTTACATACGTTACTTCGATTATACAACATTATGATTCATTGATTAAAATGAGAAACGGTTTTTTTCAACTTCAACGAAACGTCTTCTGAACATTTTTTAACCAATTCAAAGACGAATTTGCTTTCAATATTTCCAAGTTGTTTTTAAATTTATTTCAACGAATTAAATTTTTGTTTGAACTTAATTGAACTTTTATTATAACATTGTTAATATTTTTTTCTGAACTCTCCGTTATTTATAAGTTCAATCAAGTTTCAAATATGTCAACACAAAATTGCATCTTTGAAAGATGCATCTACACATTTGTTCCAGTAAGAATATATTTGAGATTGAAAAATGATCTTGAAGCTGTGTATAGGAGTGATCGTTGAGCCTTACATAATCATGCACAAGTTTCAATTTGATGAAAGGCGATGCCCCATGTGAGCACCTTAGCATACCTACCTAAAATCTCACTTGAGACTGTGATATTGGGTTGCCTGCAGTATGCCTCGATGAGCTCCAGCAGAGTGCACAGTTTTCTACTTGGGTGGCGATTATCCTAAACAGAAGAAACTTTAACCGATTAGTTGAACTTGATATTACATAGTAGAGCATGCATTTTGTTTGTATACTTATAGACCACTTCTGAACATTGTAGTGTAAACACTTTTTTATAACCAAAATTTAAAATTTAAACGAAAAATTAATTGTAAGATAATATAAATATTGTTTCAAACGAGTTTTAAAATACGCTGAAAAAATATTACTCTTTTTGATTGAAAACCTCTTTCCGAGGTTTTTAAAAAGATAAAAAAACTGACAGTTTTTGGTAGTAAAAACAAACGAGCGGGTTGTTTGTTGTCGTAATCCAAAATTAAATTGAAGAAAGAAAAGGGCGAGGGAGTGGTCTGCAGACTGTGATTCCTTCCTTGACAAGAATTCTTGTGTCCGATTTATCACGGTGTCAGCTGTGGGGCGTCTAATATAAACTCGATATCTGAATGAACGGTCCAGATAAACCCCACAGCGTCACGATAATAAAAATAAAACGAGTTAAAAACGCGTGCTGAGTCGGAAGCAAGCTGCGCCACGCGACTTCGCAGGGGATGCAGTGCGGTTTTACAAGATTAAATCAGGGTTTATATTTAGTGTTCGATTAACGGACGTGTTTAGCGCGGTTAATTGCTTTTTTTTATACTTTTTTATGAGGGGGTCGATTTGATTTCCTGCATTTGTTTTTGTCAGAAAAAATGCGGTTACTTTGAAAAGATTTTTTTCGGGTGCAAAATATACATTTCTTTATTTTTTTTCTACTTTTCTGTTGTTAAACAATTTATCAATTTCTTATTTTCAGCATTTTTTTTTCTTTCGAATAGAAATCTTTTCTGGTATTAATTTCTTGTTTAGTGTACAATAATGTGCAACAAATTTTTATAGCGAAAAAAAAATTATTTCTTCTATAAAATTCACCTCGTTTCTTAAAAATTTTCTTTATGTTAATACAAAATAAAATTTGTTAATGAACTTTATAACGACGAATAAGAAAATTATTCAAAACATAAATTAATTTCATTATGAATTTTCACGTGAGAATTAAAAAAAATTAAATGTTTTTAATCAACTTTAGAAAATGGCGTTCTGATTAAAAAAATTAGATTATTTATTAAAAATAGATTTTTGTTCATTATTCCAAAAGGAATTTTTTTCTTGAACGAAAGCAAGAAACAATCTGTCACAAACTGACTTTTCTGGTTTGCCATCTGACAGCACCTATACGTCTCAGTATATCAGTCAGGACAAATAATTTCCGTTTGGGAAAATTGTCTTTCAAAAATATTGTCTCGAAAATTCTCAAATAATCAAACGTCATTGAAATTATCTCGCAATCGCAATTGTCAAAGGATATACAATTTATGAACTTTTACAATTTCTCAAAAAACCATTTCTCATATCAAATGCTACTTTTTTATCCCAATTCTCTTTATCCTCTAAATTTCAAACATGTATTCACAAATGTCAACATTTGAAATGGCACATCACTTTTTCTGAAATCTTTTTTTTATCGTCTTTCTTTTTTCAAAACACGTTTGAATCCAAACTGTTTTATTTCTTTTTTCAAACTCATCCAATAAAAAGTGACGAAAAAAAGGAAGCGTAATGATAAACTAGCACCTTCCTCGTACAGGCCAGACAACGGGCCACTAATGTGCCAAGAATCACGTAAAAAGACATCCCAGAAGGGAAATCGGACTTTTAAAAAACGCTCTTCTGTGGAATCGGCTGGCCTTTGTCCTTGCATTTAAACTCAGCTGGTATTTAAAAGCTCGTTTCTTTTTAGCCTCCCGCGAGCCTTTGTTTGCGTTTAGCATTAAGTCTTTTTCTCCAAAAAGCAGAAACGGACGTCGGGGATGCAAAACCCATCTTCCGTTTGACACCAATTAAAATCAAATTTGATACTCGGTTCGCAAGATTTATCGGCCCCAATTAGAAAACATTTGAGTGTCGTTGGGCGATTTGTATTGACTTCGTCATGAGAACGATCCAATGCCATCCAACAAAACATTTTTCAGATAGATTTGTCGGTGGAGTAAAAAAAAAAGATTGGGGGGACCTCTGACGGAATTCATCTGATTTTTCACATGCATCTTGGTAGCATTGTTGATCGTTTCTTTAACACAAAACGCATTTCAAATGCGAGCGCTCGAAAATATTTGTCCGTTAAATGCCACCCCCGCTCGTCGGTGAGTTTATAGGCACTCTTCGACCTGCGCATATAATTCGAGGCCTATAACGTATATTCCTGTTCCGCGAAATGGGTTTCCTCCTTTGAAGCAGGTTCTTTTCAGCCGCTTCTTTTCTTGCCTCTTTCTTGAGTGCCGAGCGAAGGAAATTTCTGACGCCGATATGGCACGGGTCACATAAGATCCCTGCTCGTTTCACGCAGAAAAGCCCGGGGATTCCATTCACCGAAGGTTTTTCATCAAACACGATTTTAATCGTACAAACGCATACAACGCATTAGCTCTGTGCCATTTAGTTTTTTTCCCCTCTTTTCGCTCCTTTACTTTTTCGAGTGATAATCACGTACACGAAACCTTTTCGTATTCATGAATTTGAAAAAAAAAAAAATTGGCCGACGCCGAGACTGTTTTCTCAATGAACTTTTAGAAAACATTTCTCATATCAAATGCCTATATTTTTTTATTCCAATTCTCTTCTCGAAAATTCGGTCTTTAAATTTTAAATTTCGTGATTCTTCAAAGGACTTGAAATGGCACGTTACTTTTATAATCTCCCTTCATTAATGACAAAAAAAAAGAATTTCTACAAAATAGTTTTACAATAACCCGAAGAAAAAAGTTTGGAAACGAGTTTTGTTTTATGTTTCGATTCTTCAAAAAGTGACAGAAATATAAACTCGGTGATGAAACTGACAAAGTTAAGGAAATTAAATGCCATTCTGAAAGGTCAATGGCAAATGGGCATACACTTTTTTAAAGGCCCAACTTCATTCTGAAACTTCTACGAAGAGACTTTCCACATCTGAAGCCGCGCGCATTTACAGAGATGAAAAATGAATTAAATGTCCGGCGTGGTTCACGACACTTTTATTAGCTCCACGGGAATTTGGTTTATTTGACATGATTCTTTTCAAGTGACTTGACCAATAAAATGTTTTGTTGATTCAACCTTGTTCTTTCAATCAAATAAAAAGTTCCCGACATCCTGGTTAACCAAATGCACTTCAATACAAACACAGAATAACAAAAAAAAAATCCCCAAATTTGAAATAGCAATCAATTTTTTTTGAAAATTTTTCAGCTGACATGAGAGCGAATTCCAAAGTGATATATTCTGCATACGCACAAATTTGGTATTTCATTGAGAAATAGTGCCGACAAAAAGATCAACAACTGCATCTCCGAGCTGTCAAACAGGGTCGCCCATTCGCGTCAACATTCCGATCGGATTTTAATTGATCGGTGAATCGCTAAGCTCATAAGACATCGGTTGTAACGTTTCAATTATGCGGTTGTATTTGTACGCGGATAAATGGCGGGTCAAAGAAAGGTCGGCACTTGTGTGGTTGGAGACTTAGCGCCCTTAGTGTATACGTGTAGGTGGTCCCGTCCCGGATTCTGCGCGTTTCCTCAAGAATACACGTATGGGATGATACGCCTTCCAAGTTTCCCACCTCTACCTGAGCCATCGGGGCTCGTCTATTCACAAAGTCAAACATTTCGAGACTTCCTTGGTTCGAGCATTCCAGATCTCGGCCCTCTGAACGGTCAGTTGGCCTAGAGGAATTGCCTTATTTTTTTTTCATATTGTTCGCGCACGCGTGTATGTCCTTCTTTTGTTGTTTACACACTTTTTATAACTAGAATGTTTCTCAAGAATCCTTGAAATTCCCAATAATTTCCCATGTAAAAAAATTATATACGGTTACAATTATGACATATACAACTTCATATATGGTTATACCATGGTTCATTTCAGTAAATATTTATGTTTTTATATATGCTATAAATGGATTTAAAAAGTTACACTTTTAATTACATATTATTATATTTAATTCTATATAACTTGCATATATAGTCACATATGGAGTTATATAATTTGTATGTATGATTCCGTACGTACCATATGTTTCATATATTTCAAATTCATATATAAATGTTCTATACATCAATTAATCTTTTCTATACAAAATACATATTTGGTTTTATATTGGACGTTCGTAAGATCATATATAAAAAATATATACGGCTCCATATATATGTGTTTATTCATGTGCTAATTTTCTAAAATGATATAGTCATATATGATGCTAAATATGGTTTCATACATAAATTTTTCAAATATGGATTGATTTTTTCTATGTAAAACACATATATGAACTTTTATTTATCATATACGAGATTTGATATGCGATAAATATGTGATTTCATACATTAAAAACGTTTGTTTTTCACATTAATCTTTTAAATCAAAGGATGAACTTGGTGATAAAGGATACATCTTGTTCTGATGATGTTGTTGTTCGAAAACATACAGACATCAAAATTGTCTTTCTTAGCACGAAAAGGGTTAAAATTTTGCAGCGTGCGAATAATCGTGGAGCACGATCTCGGGCACGTATGCATTCCCACGTATGAGCGCGCGGTCGCCGAAAAAGCAACAAATTACATTGGTAATGCGCGTGCGATTCTTGTCTTCCGGTGCGTTCTCGGCACCTGAGCTTTGCGCGGCCGATGAGCTGTCGAGACGAACATCCCACGTTCATTCACAACTGCGGCGTTTCATTCATCGAATTCCAGAAGACCGAATTCACGTGTCGTCTCTCTCTCGGTTCTGGCGCCTTTCTTTTCTCCCGAGCGCCGCATGTTTCAATACCGTCTATTTATCTCCCTTTTTTTTCACTTCTTCAACAAGCCGGCTCGTTGATGGGAAAGTCTCAGTACGGATTTGTCAATTGCATTCCTATACCAATTATGTTATCGAGCTGTGAACAAGAATGGGAGTCAAATTTCATTTTTAATAAACATTTTTTTGAACAGCATGCAAGATTACTACTTCATTCAAGAGGAATTTTCTTGAACAAAGTTTCTATACAAAATTTATATAAATGTTATAAAAAATATATTTATTTATAAAGCCTATAAGTTTATACTGATTTAAGCTTATATAGGGTAAGCTTATATACAATTTGAGGTATAGTATATATTGTTTTTTTAATTTGTTAATTAGAAAAGGTGTGTTAAAATGATAATCTAAAAAGTTGCAAAATTGTATGAACGATAACAAATGGGTTAGTGTGTTTTAAATCTGAAATCGTGATTTTTTAGGGAGTTATTTTTGTGGAGTGCATGTGTATATTACCGGTACGAAAGTTTGGCTGAGTTTTAAACTTCAAACGGCCCATCCCCCCGCGTTGTTTTAAAAGCAGCCGAAGGTCGTCGAGTGGCGGGCTCTCGTGTCGAAAACATTCCTGTTCTGAAGTTAACCAAGACCAGTTACATAAATTTATAACAATTCAAACGTCGCCGCTTCCGCGTTATGGCTCTGACCAAGATAACTAACCAAAACAGACAAAATAAAAATTGAAATTAGAAAACAACTTTCAGAAAAAAGGTTAAATTTTAAAAACAAACTTTACGATGAACATTAAGATCTTACATCTCAAGATGAACATTAAGATGAACATTAATTTTTATTCTACCCGGGACAATATTGTTCAAAAGTTTTTTTCGACTCAGATTTGAATTTCGGTTCGCAATTTTTTGCATGCGAAAATGCTCTGCTTGAACGGTTGCAGGGCACCCAACGGGCTGAAATATATTTCTTTCCCTCGCCGGTCCCATTGTGTTGAACTTTTTTCCATGTTTCCTTCTTTAATACCTGTAACAACTATCTCGTAACCGTCTCTCAGTTGTTCTTCGCCGTAGTTTTCAGCTATACCTAATTGACCCTAGACTCGAGAAAAAGGCTCGACAGAATGCGACACGAAGTTCTTCGCACAATGCATTTCGTTACAATTTCCCTTTCATGTCTTACACCTTACGCTAAATCGATAATACGGATTTTAAAACCCATGTTTGTCATGACTTTTATTGCTCTTTTTAAAATATTAGTCTTTTTTCTCATTTCAATACGAACAAAGTCTATACAACAAATTCCAAATAAAAAAGTATGCAACTAACATTTATATGAAAAATGTTATACACAAAAATTTTAAAAATAAATTTTAAAAATTATCTATATTTAAAATTGTTGAAATGAAAAATCAAATATTTAATTGCATATTGAGCTAGAAAGTTCGTTTGGTTATTGTCTTGTAATGAAAAATTAGTAACCTGAACCGGAAAGACACCGAAATCAGCCGCGAAAGGTCACGCGATAGACACAGCAATCAATCTGGTGGACGCAAAAGAACTTTCACGGTAGGTTAGTTAAAAGACCCAGAATAAGAGGAAAAAATTGATTCATTATGACCGTTACGTTTTTGGTTTAGGATGATCCTGAACCATGTGGGGCGCATGCACTATATGTGCGACTCGGTTTTCGTTGCTCAGTTTCCAATTTCATTCACTCGACTAATTTTTTCCTTCGTCAGGAAGCAGACGAATTGTTCAAAGAAATTTGTCAACGAGACACATGTTTTGAGAAAATGTATTAGTACGCTGACACTAATTTCAAATTAGACAACGAAAAAAAAAATCTTTTTCTTCTTTTTTTTTTTTTCATTCATAATACCACACCGGAGTTAATAATAACTTTATTTTGTGTTGTAAAAAAAAAGTTTTTTTTTCTTATCTTTATTTTGATTTTGTTTCCGTTCGTGCGAAAAACCGCTTTGTTTGTCAGTGAAGTTTACATTTATTCAGACATGCAATATAAATTTTTAGGGCGTCGTTCGGTCGGTTCCAGACACGTAATTGGTGAGCGGTTTTTGGTCAGACAAAGAGTTTTGCCTCTTCGTTAAAAATGCCCCAAGCGAAATCTCAATTTAGAATATTGAAATATTATTAAATTCAATCATATTTGTTCACAATCTATTCAACCCTTTCCTGTCTAAAAAAAACCTTAGTTTTTTAAATTGTTAATTTTTATAAATTACCAAAATTAACAAAAGTAACAAGTTTTTTTCCAGTTCTTATCATTGGCAAAATGTTTCTTTCTCCAAAGCTTCGTTCTCAAAGTGTCATTTTCAGTCACTACAAAGACTGAATGGAATACATTCATCTCCCATAATGCTAGGATAATTGCGTGAGAAATCTTTAAACCAAAATTTCCTCTTTATTAGAGGTCCTGTAAATCTCAGTCGAAACGTCTTCCCATGGGTCAATTTTTTATTGTACGAATGATCTTGAAATAAGACTTGGATTACCGCAAAAGTGTGGTATCAATAAAATTATTTTTTACACCGCTTCTGTGTTCAGTATACATGTGTCCTGCATGTGTACCCTCTTATAAAAATACTCCTATGCATATATCCTCGCGTCTTGCAGAGGTCCAGGTCAATCCTATGCGACACTTTTTTCCCTCCAGTTTCACGTCATATATTTCGAGTTGGACAGTTGTTTTTTCGTATTTTGTCCCGCGTGTCAACTCGGCTACTTATTTTTCACGTTACTATTTTTGTGTTTACGAAAACAAATGTCCTGAAGCTTGTGCCAATATCCGAGAAATTTTTAAGTCTCATTTTTTATAAATGTTATTTTTCATCCAATTATAATCAGATGTTTATTACATTTCATAATACAATTAACATTCGAGGAAGAAAAAAAATGTAATCATCAGTTCGGAACGAGCCGATTTCCAATCAGACCCAATCGAAGAGGCAACAAAAAATTGCAACCTCACAGTCGGCAGAAACGGAAATTTTTTTTCTCCTTTTTCAAGTTGAACTAACGTATTAATTTCTAGCCTGAAGAGAAGTTCTCACCGAGGCATCTCTCTTTCGCGCGACGAATTTCTATTATACGATTGAGCATTTTTCTTCGTATGTGTCTCATAAATATCCTCGATTCCTATCTTCCACATTCATGTCTCATACATAATTCCTCAACATATGTTTGATATAAGTTGTCAGATCAAAGTAATCCCAAGGTAAATAAAACGTTGATGAAATGTCTCCTAACGTTAATTAATTTTAATCAATCCCCTCTCACTCTTCTGTACACGTGTTATTACTTTGACTTTTCTATACACGTGTCGTTACTTTGACTTCTCTATACACGTGTAATTACATTCCACGTCTTAGTTTGAACTTTAACATTTTTGTTATTGTCTTCCCTGTTGGGTCTGATTGAAAATTGGCCCGACCTGTACTTTTGAGTATACATTTTTTTTTCTTTATTGTTTGTATTTTAAAATCAAGTAAATTGAAACTTAATTTTACTTCGACGAAAAATATAATTCGTACAACAGGACAATTTTTTTGAAATCTCACCTTTCGAAATTCAAATCTGAACAAAAAGTTTCTCTAACAAAATTGTAAGAAATTTAAGTACGTTGTTCTTTGATTAGGATTTTTTGATACGACAAATTTATACAGTTGGAGAATGAAGTAGACAATAAAGTTTCGACTAGAATTTTTTAGGTTTAGAAAAATCAACCCTAGAACAGGAGGTTTTGTAGGTGAACGCCCACGTTCAAAAAACATGACGAAATTTCAGGAATCCGTCGAATGGAACTGAGAGATGCGATACTTTTGGTACACCTTGTAGAAGAGTATGCATGACGGGGTACCTGTACATCAAAACACCTTTGTAGGCACACCAAAGAATTCTCGGCTTCTTCGGCTGGTCTCAGGCAATGCGATCTCAGCATCTATAAGACCTGTTGTGGGAGTCCTTTTCTCCTTCAACTCCTCTCCCACTGAAGATAGATTACTTTTTTCTCCCGCCAAACCACAGGTGGAGACAATATTTGAGTTGCCGAAACCAAAACAGTGTCGGCCGCTGATCTCCAATTTGAAACTGAACCAAATTCAAACACCATCTAAAAAAGAGCAAAACAAAATGAACAAATTTGAAAATTGTTAAAACCAAAGTTCTATTAGTCTATTAGGGGAGATCTTGGTTTTAGCGCAACAGGTAGACCCCAATTAGAGCACCGAAACCGAAGTCATAACAAGACAGAAACAAATCGGCAAAAAGTACCGAACTGACTAGCTCTGATCATTCAATTTTTTTCTAACTTTCTAGGAATCCGATCAGAAACGGCTATTGAATTTAATCTGGTTCATCGATCTCTAATGTGTAACTGACATCTATAAAACGTTGATTTTATGGTCCAGAGCTCGGGTTTATAGAGCATTATTGAGTAAAGTGTTTGAGTTGTATTTGAATTGTACTTATATTCCATTTTCCATTCTTACACGATTTGACTCAATTTGAAATTTCAATCTCCAGAGAACACAACCCCTTTTCATTTTTTAGTTTTTTTTTCAATTATTTTTTTTAAAACCAAGTTACCTTTTTGCATTTTTTAACAGAGTTTAGATGGAATTAATTTTTAGTAATTGTAAAAAAAGTGCTAATTACAGGGTCATTCTTCGAAATGTGGTTTTTGTGCAAGAGAAAAAAGGAAGTTAGTCGTATTTGCAGGTTCTTTGTGCCTTATCTTTTGATGTGGGTGAGAGTCCGTGGGATTGCATTTTTATGGCCCAACCAGGGGGTTGGGAAATTTGAAACGGAAATAAAAAGAGAAGGAGCGATACAATGCGTGCGAGCGAGAGGAACGAAGGAGTAAGTGCAAGAATGAAAGAGAGACAGGAGGGAGAAACACGAGGGACCAGTTCGGCGTACAAAGAAGTTGAATGTGACCTGTGTCCCTTGGCGGCACGGCCTTTTAAATCGGCCCAGAGATTTAAAAATGGACGATTTTTCGGGCGCCGCAATCAGCTGATGGATCTTCCCAAGAAAAATACGCGGGAAAACGTATGTGCCTTGGCCCGTTCCTCTTCACGCCATGCTACTTTTCGACTCGTTTCTTCTTTGTTTCTTCAATAAAAATCTCACCTAGTTATTTACAAACCTGAAATCACAACATACAATTTTATTCTTCATACACAAATTGTTTAAACAATTTACATTTTATTATTAAAAATTTGAAATTAAAAAATTATACGATAAGTTTAATGTTAAATTTAAAATGTGGACCTTGGAATGTTTATTTCTGTTTGGTTAATTTTTGGGATGAAAAAGAAATTGAAAAATGCTCCGCCTGGCAACAGCGGCGGCTCGAAAATGCGAATCACAATTTGTAAAAACCATGAATGTGTGTCGTTTCTTAATAGGTGGCGAAAAACAGTTCGAACCAAACGCATTCCCTTTGGCGGGATTGAAATTCTAGAACGGTCAGTGAGAGTTCTCGGTAAAGGATACATATACCAGTGTGGGCCCTTTTTGGTTTGATTTTACCGTTAAATTAATTTTTTTCAGATTGAAAGTACATTCCCATTCATTGTTTTTATTTGCAAGTTGTTTTTCATTCAGAACAATTTTTCATTTAAACAGTCTTATATGCAATAGTACAATAGCTTTAACAAAAGATAAATATTAATAATCATCTGTGAATAAGAAAAATAAAAAAATAAAAAAGGATTGTTCATTTTCAGTATAAAGAATCATGTTGAGATCCTTTTCATCAAGTACCAAGACTTGTATGAAAAGTTCCAAGAAAGTCCTGACATGAATTCCGAACTGAACAAACAGTATTCTTCGCCGAGTTTATAAAACCTTATACGTGACAGTAATGATTATTTAATTAGCTAACAAAACATTTGGGTTCTCAAAAACATTTCTTCCATTTTACATTGTTTATTCGCTCGTTTAGCAATTTCATTGTTCATTATCAAAACTTGACGTATAATTTTTCATTTAATCAAAAAAATTGAATTCCAAATTTTAATCACTGACATTTCAACAATTTCACCCACCCAACCATTGTATGAACTAATGCAAAGAAAAATCTCAGCTTTTATCTCCGAAACCAGTAATTGCGACTGTCAAATACAAAACCTGTATAATTCCCATGCATCACATGGGGTTGTGAGAAAGGTGAATTCTTCGAAATAGAAATTAATCAAGCAATCCCTCAACTTGGCCCTGTTCTCTATTGTTATACATTTCTAATAAAAAAGGGATATACAATCAATCACACAAATTGTATCAATAAATTTCCATGTTTTCCTTATCTTGACAAAAATATAACACGTCAAAAAAATAAGTCATAAAAGTTGACAGTCTAAAGAACTTTGCGAAAAGCACCTTGCAAAATCGAATCTAACCCAAGTTGATGGATTCTTGTCAAAAGCGCGTGTTATCGATACGAAATCGTGGCGAAACGGCCTTCAAATAAAAATGCCTCCAAATTCCTTCATATCCCGAGTGGCATTCGAATAAAAAAGTGCTCCATTGAGCGATAGGTCGAGATATTTATCAAGCGCTCTCTCACGAGAGAAATAAAACACCGCTCCGCTCATTATCCCGCTGATACTTTATGGTTTAAGAAAGACAAGCCAAGATTTCCTTGTTCTTCTCCTGGGAGAGATCGTTATGGTGGCCATCGGGATTCACCTAGCAACCGACGAGTATCTTCTCGGCGGCTTTCGTCTTGTGTGTCTCTTTTTCTTCTTCGAGACACCAACACAAGTGCCTAATTCTCAGAAGGACCTTGCTCTCCAAGATCTCACCCCCCACATATAGAAAACAGAGACGGCGATGAAATTCGCGCGGGAGCGACAAACACCGCCTACCTATTATAAATCACTTGGCGCCAAATTTCTTCAACTCGGTTGAAAGAGACTTTTCCGGTGCTTGTTTATCTCGGTTTTTCTGCTGCATCTCGATGTAAACGCACGCTAATTGGGTTCCACTTGCTTCGTTCGAACGAACCGACAGAGTTTCTCCATTTTTTGTGCTGCGAGGTGTTGTTCTCTTCGGCGTTGCACTTTTACGCGCCCCCACGTAAATTGCCATTTCAACCTGCACGGCAACAGGTTGGTGCCCCTTAAAACGAAGAGTTTCTCAACCGCGATTCCTTTCTCAATCAGCCGTAGTGCCTCGTATCAACCTGAAACGTACGTTATGTCTTAAGAAACGGCTTGTGCAGTTTTAGATATCAAACATTTATGCATCTATCAATTTATATGCTTATTTTAGATGTCTCGTGATGTAAAAAAGAAGGTGTGACATATATCACAAAAACACATACAACATGTATACAGATTTATATAAATGTTTATATATACGAAGTATAAATGAAAACATATATCAGTCGATTATAAATATTTGGATTTAATCAAAATAGTCTCAAACTAGTTTTGAATTAGTCGATTTATATAATATATTTTTTATGTTTTATATAAAAGTAGATTATATATTTACATTATATATAACTTACATATATTTTTACACGTGTTATTATATATTTCATAAATATATTTATATTTGCAAAGTATATGTGAAAATATTATATATATTGTTGCATATATATTAGAATATATCTCATATACACATAGGCATATCTTGACATATTTTACACGTGTCTCTATATAATTTACATATGTTTGTTGTTACCTTACATGTGCTTGTCGGTGATACAAATTTATGTACCAAAATCAATGTCAAAAAAAGATTTTCGTAAGGCT
>JAAMPD010000182.1:75866-92512 GCA_025266255.1 Trissolcus basalis
AAAAAGGTATATATATATATATATATATAAATATATATTATACATACAAATGAAAACNGAAAAAAAAGGAAACGAAATCACCATTTTATCGCATTTACGTGCAACAAATCCTCAGGCAGACTCTACGAGTGCACTATTTTCACAATTTTTTTCATTCGACTTGTTTTGCAGTTGTTTACTTTACAACCCGACCATCGTGCAATTTCGTACTCGCATGTTGATTGTAAAGTTACACGATACAATATCATTTCTTTGATTAAAATACACTTTGCGAGCAAGTTTTTAATCTTGCGTTATTAAAATAATTAAACCGAGGGATATAAAAAAAGGGGATTTTCAGCTGTGAAAATTGAGTTTGAAAGTTTTCAAACGCGCGCAAGTGATTTGAAAACTTTTGATAGCATTTTCCGTAGCTTTCCCCCTTTTGTTCGAATCCGATTTTTGGTCATATTGAGTTCAGTTTAGTTATTATATGAATAATTTAAATTTCATCGTGTGTTAATTATCATTTCAAAAACTGTGAATGTTATTAACCGAATGATACAAAATGTGTAAGCTGCAATATTATTATCATTGTGCGATTAAATTTTGACGAGGATTTTTGGTTTGTTTGAAAAGCGTACCATTTGCTCACGTATGATTGTGATTGAAAACATTTGATGTCACTTCGGAGGCTATAATTCGATCAAATTATATTTTATTCCGCCCAGAAACATTTAGGAAATAAATATTAAAAAAATCAGAAACGGGAAGAAACACATTGCCTACCACCGTTGCTTTGCGTAGTGTGTGTGATAATCATTTTTATGTGTCATTCTGCCAAGCTGAACGAAACTGATGTTTGCGAAGCGTTTGAGACCAAATAAAAATTTGACTCAGTCGTCGGTCGATAAACACGAGTCTCGTTAAGCGCGATGCACAAATGTTAAAACAAAAATGAAAAAAAGAAGTACGATAAACAGTGACTAAAGAGAGAATGGAATTTTTAAACTCGCATCGTCTTTTATCATGTTTTGTATCTGAGATTACAGTAATCGCCAAATAAAAACTCAAAATGTACTATAATTCAGTTTATCGAAAATTATTTAATGGTTTAGTTTCATTTTTATTTAATTCTTTATTTGTTGTGTAGCATTGCGAATTTTTGTTTGAATTGGTTTAAAAAGGAAATATCTGTATTGAGAAAATAATGTTACAGTTTTGTTTAAACGTTATGAACTTGAGTTTGCGTGGATTTTCGTTTGATTGAATTTCGAAAAATCGGCCAGTTTTCAAGGCAATATCTGCAAATTTATGAGCATTCGCAATCGACTGGGTTCGAACGGAATTTTCGGTATCAGTAATGCTATTTTCTCAATGCGCAAGAAATTGTTCAACGAGCAAAGTTGAATTACACGATGCATTCCGTCGTTTATTGTATTACTGAAATTGATATACACCTTCATGATAACGTAAAAATACTCATTTAATTGATAATAAATAAATTTGCATATTGTATATAATTATATGCAATAAGGATGAATAAAATTAAAAAAAATCATCTAAGATCCCTGTGCTGCGATCACTTTTTGTAACGCACGCTCTTGGCTAAAAAGCGTAAAACAGTTTTTACTTATTATTTGTGACAACTCTAAGAATATTTCATCCAATTGGTATTGTACATGTGGCTTTGATGAATAAAGATTGTTGTAGAAAATGTACAGAAGCGTTCAAAAACTTTTTATTCATTTTTCATCTTTGATACAAGTATATTTATATGTGTCTCACAAATTACATTTTTTAATGCAATCTCATTGTTGAATATTACTTTTGTTCAAAAAAAAACGTTAATCCACTTAGCGATCGAAATGGAGCACAGCTCTCAAGCTGAAAGAAAATTGTGTTGATTAAAATCGGGACTTTTTGTTATGTTTCAATAAATGAGGTGCGCAATTTTACCAGTCGCCAGAATGTAAGAGGTGAAATCCCTCGTTGATTTTATCAAATGGAAGATCGTGCGTGATAAATTCATCAAGCATCAGCTTCTTCTTTTGGTAATCGTCAACGAGTTTGGGTACACTCTGCTTAGACTTCCAGCCTCCGAAGGCAGTTCCTTTCCACACGCGACCTGTCACCAACTGGAAGGGACGTGTACTGATTTCTTGACCAGCCGCAGCTACTCCGACAATCACGGATGTACCCCATCCTTTGTGGCACGACTCCAAAGCTGCTCTCTGGAGCATAAAATTTATTAAATAAATACTTTGATTCGAAGTTAAAAGAACACAAAAATACAAAGTGTTTGAAATTACAATTTAATTTACAAAATAAGAAACGTTAGAAAATAAAATGAAATTGAAATTGAAAATAAAAAGATTTTGGTACCATTGTATTGACATTTCCAACACACTCAAAGGTATAGTCGAGTCCACCATCCGTCATGCCGATCAGCACATCTTGAATTTTTTTCTCATGGTCCTTCGGGTTGACGAATTCCGTGCAGCCGAAAATTTTATCTGCAACATATCATATCAGGTTGAGATTAATTTTGTACTCTATATAGGTTCGAAATGTGTACAAACGTTTGCAATATGAACCTCTTTCGAATTTGGCCGGATTGATGTCGATGCCAATGATACGGGAAGCTCCTGCTGTTTTGCAGCCGAAAGCCACGGCGAGACCGACCGCACCCAAGCCCCAAATGGCACACGTACTTCCTGGTTCGACTTTAGCGGTATTCAGAGCAGCTCCATATCCCGTCGGTACTCCACAACCCAATAAACAAACTTTCTCCAATGGAGCTGCTGGATCGATCTGAATATTGCTATTTTTTCGATTACGAAATTGATAAAGCACCCGCTTGTTCGAATATCGATTGCATGATTAATCGACGTTTCGTTGAATTATTACTACGAAATAGACTTCTGCCTCTATTTCTCATTCAAATCGTATGCAAATAGTAGAACAAACATAAATAGCGAAAATCATTTACATTATAGTATATCATGATCGTAATTTTAATAAGAACAGTTGACAAAAAAGTTGTCCTAATTAATTTACAATAATAATTTGTGTTTGAAAATGCAAAATTCAAAGGGAGAAAAGAGCGTTATCTTTGGAATGTAAAAGTGTAATGAGATAGGATGTATGTTTTGGAAGCAAAGGAAACCTTTGCAAGAGAGATGTCAGCAACGACGGTGTACTCTGAGAACGTCGAGCATCCCATGAAATGGGCAAGAGTTTTGCCTTTGCAAGTAAACCTAGAAGTCCCATCTGGCATTACACCCCGTCCTTGAGTCTCGCGTATTTTGCCGCACAAATTTGTCTTTGGAGATTTGCAGAACTTGCAGTCGCCACACTGCGGAATGTACAGTGGAACGACATGATCACCTAAAAATAAAAACATACAAATAAAAATTGTAGTTAATTCAAAATATATTATTTTCGAGTATTTCATCTACAAATTTCAAGGAAAAAATCCTTATCAATTGACTATACTATAAATTTTTATCAATTTTATCAGTACTGACCCTTGGGGAAATTCTGACACTCAAAAAATTTTCTATTTCATAAAAGTTAAAATTGTTTCATATAAATAAAATTTAAATCAAAGATTGAGTGATAAATAAAAGAATAAAAAACATCTTCTTTTGAGTGAATGTGTAAATCTAATTTCAGTAGTGTCACATATCACCTCACTTGTCACAATTACCCCAATTGCCTCTATATTGAAAATGTTTTGCTATACATATCTAAGTATATATTAACTGAGGTAATCTTCATATGAGCCATCAATATTGTCAATGTATAGATTGCTATTACAAAAAATGTCTTGTTTCAAATTATTGTAAAAAATTATCTAGTTTCAAAAGATTATGAAAAAACTATGATGTTTCAGAATATCATTCTGAAACAATAGTATTATGATACAACACAATTTTCATTAATATTTTGAAACAAGATAATTTTCTGCGATATTTTAAAATGAAAAAACCTTCATAATATATTGTTTACATGTATTTTTTATACGTAAACAATATCGTAATTTCGTAATTTTTAATTATAAATCTATCTAACACAAATTCATCTATAGCCCAATTTTCGACAAATTTGAATATTTCTAAGCTGAGATATTTAATTTAGAAATTGGGCAAAATATATATAGATATACGAATATATATAGATATACGAAGCATGCGTTTTTACAATATTGAAATTAATTGTACAATTCAATCAATTTGAAATCAAATATTTCGAATTTGTATTTGTAAAACATTTTCATACTTTGCTCAATTGTTTATGGCGATCAGAAATACACATGGTTAAACTTTGAACAAATTTTGACTTTCCTGAAAATAAACCATTTTCAACCTGCAAATTTGCATAAAATAATCTTGAAAGTAGTATGGAGTAATTTCTTAGACAGACATTAAAAATATATTAAAAAATGGTAATAAAATATTAAAATTTTCATAATTAATTATCATTTGTAATATGCAATTTTTACTGTACCGTATGTCCCAATTTGAATTAAAATTACTATTTGTTATTGTTTATGTATTTGATTTTGATTTTACATTTTGAAAAAAGAAATTTAATTGAAAATAAAAAAAATATCATTCCAACGAAAAGTGTGAATTTTTGTCAACCTGGTTGAAATTCAGTAACTCCTTCGCCCACACTTTCAACTATGCCAGCTCCTTCATGACCAAGAATGCACGGAAAAATGCCTTCAGGGTCCAACCCATCAAGAGTGTAAGCATCGGTGTGACATAAAGCGACAGCCACCACTTTGATCCTGACCTCGTGAGCCTTCGGAGGGGCTACTTCTATTTCTTCTATACTCAGAGGCTGTTTTTCTTTCCACGCAACCGCTGCTTTGCATCTGATAACCTGTTGCAAATGATAACCTTCAGTTATGTAAACGGCTGCTTCACAATAAAATATTCATGAGCACAATAAACAAATAATATCGATTTGTATCTATAATTATTTTATCATCTTGATAGTAACAATTTTTTTTTTTTTTTTTGAATTTCATACAAAATTGAAGATAGATCACTTAATATTCATAATTTGATGAGAAAAATATTCAAACCAAATTAAAACTTGTTTATAATTTTTGCAAATAAAATTCTAATGAGACTTCAATCGGCCATATTAATACTAGTAATTTTCCAAGGTTGATTTGATAATGACATATTTCGAAAATTGCGCCGCGCAATTTTTTTTCATAATTCGAGAAGCTGCAAATAAAAGCTAAATTAAATGACACTAAAATAAAATTTATTTATGATAATTGTCAGATTAATATTGACTCTAATTAAACAAGATAAGACGAAATGAATTCATTTGAAACGATCATAAATGCGATTTGAGGTTATAATAATAATTGATTGGCCAATTAAGCGATGTCAGCAAGTTATTTCCTATGAAAGAAACCTAGAAAGGCAGAGTACTTACTTGTCCAGCTGTATTAGCCATAGTTTAGAATTGCCGAACGGAAACTCTTGCAATAATGGTACTCTGGATACTATTCAGTTGTCAACTGTGGTGTTAACCGGCAAATGAATAGGTCCACACTGGATTTAATCCAATGTAAAATGGCCATAAACGAAATCCTCATGGAGAGCAACCGGTACAACACGCGTGTTTTCTCTCATATCGTCATGTTTAGATTATTGAACAAGATTTTAAGAATATTAAACAAGATGTCCGAACTACTTAACTTATTATAAATGCTTTCGTAATTAATACAATTTTTTTCTTGACGTTTGTAATTGTAGTTTATTACAGAACCAGTTAATTTTGTAGTTTTTAAATGAAAAGGCGTAGTTCTTAATTTTTAACTGTTATAAGGTAGATTTATTCAAGTAATTATGTACATTTCATTTTTAAAGAGTACTAACAGGTATATTTATCTAAGTAAATATGTACAATTCATAAATTGCAAAGAAGTTGCAGCATTTGTCTACTTTCTCAACCTCTTCGCCTTATCAGTTTTTTCACCTCGGCGACGTTTGTTCATCGGATTTCGGGGATCGTAAATTTCAAACCAATCGTCGCCTTTGGTGCTTGCATCTTTTGCCAAAACTGGTAACTCTTCGTCAGTCTGAAAAGTGTGTCTCATCCAGGAATCATCGTCGATGTCGTCGGTTGACTCTTTCTGTTCATCTTTTTCGTCCATGATTTTTTCCTTCATGTCATGCAATGTGTGCTTAAATTTGGCCAGCATTTTCGACGCCAATTCATCTTTTGATTTACCTGAAAAAACAAAACAACTTCTATCTAGAATGATGATTCTTAGAACCAAAACTAGATAACTCCATTTATAAATGTAAAAAAATGTTAATCTTTAAATGCAAGCTGGCGATTCAATTTGTTTAAATTTGAAGTTCTTTATTATTTACTTATTAGTATATTTTCTAAATGTAATAAACACATTTGAGACACCAAATTGATGATTGGACATTTTAAAGAATTTTTTCTTTTAATTCTTGAAGATAAAGTTATCAATTTTTGCCTCAATCATAAACTGATTTTCAATTCCGCTCCGAGTTATTTTGAAATGGCACTCACCTTTTTTTGGTATTTTAGCTTGGGCTTCTTTATATTTTGATTGACTTTCGAAATATTCCTTTTTATCTTCGGTCAAACGGCTTTCTTCTTCTTCTTTTTCCACTTTTTTCAATTCTTTCAATTCTTTCTCCTTGGCTTCATTTTTAACTTCTTTCTTCAGTTTACGAATATCTTCCTTAATTTCCTCTCTGAAAAAAAAATTAAAATTTTATTTTATTTTATTATTAAATGAGAATTAAACAAACTAGGAACAAGAATTTTCAATCAAGTATTTACAATTTCTTCTTTTTGGCGTCCTTATCAGCTTTTCCAAGATAATCTTCTTCTTCGTCATCCTCATCCACAAGTTCTTTGTTATTTTTCTCCTTAACTTTTTTACTTAACAATTTATTTTTAATTCTATCAGTCATTTCCTTTTTTTCTGATTCCATTTCTTCATCTTCTTCTTCCTCTTCCTCTTTCTCTTCAGGAGATTCTTCTGCTACCACAACTTCAACTGCAGTCTGCGAACTCAATTTTGGATCAGCTAGTGTATCGTGGGCTGATTTTCCTTTACCTGCAAATTTTTTGTTAACTTCAATAGTTTCTTCTTCGTCCTCCTCAGCTTCTTCTCCAAAAGACAGTAACTTGAAGTTCCTATAGAAAAAAAAATAAAAACTTCAATAAGAAATCATAATAATAAACGATCAAAGAAAAACGATCAAATATTGTTCATATTTGAGTAAAACATATTAACCATATATGAGCAACAAATGTAGTAAATATGTGTGATTCTAGTAAAAATCGTAAATCCATCAAATTTCATTAATTTGATAAAAATTATGATTTCTCACTTTGAGATCAACATGAAAAAGTTATTTTACGCAAAATCAAGTTTATAAAAACCTAATAAAATTGTTAAAAATATATGATTCCTTTAACTAGAAATTTTTTCCTCAAAACACTGAGTGTTCTTACTTGACTGCAGCTGTTTTTGCTTTTTTCTTTGATTCTTTTTCTAGATCTTTAGAAGTTTCAAGTTTTCTGGGCACAATGTCATCGAAAGGATTACTTAACACTTCACAGCTAATGATTTTTTGAGGAAACATTGGTCTTTCATCCTGTAATTAGTTTTTATATAAAAAATCTCGTAAAATTTGCACATAACATATCTAAAAATAATTCAATATAAATATTCACTTCATCAACCAATCCCTCGCCGAGTTTAAGCATGTTATAAATTGTATCACCGGCGACTTTACCAAAAATGGTATGTTTATTTTGCAATTCTTGAGTTGGGCCCAACGTGAAGAAAAATTGCGACCCATTGTCATCCTTTCCGGCATTGGCCATGGCGACCAAGCCTCTTCGACAAAATCGTAACCTTGTATGAAATTCATCCTAAAAATATATTCCATTTTAGCCACAAACTTAGTACAATTTATTTAGCATAATTTTTTAAAATATTTTGTTGAGAATTAGGAAATGAATACTTACTTTAAAAGGATGTCCATAAATGCTTTCACCTCCTTCACCTGTTCCTGTAGGATCTCCTCCTTGGACAATGAATTCTTTAACCAATCTGTGGAATATTGTATTTTTATAATAATTCTCCATGCATAGTTGTATGAAATTTCGACAAGCCAGAGGAGCTTCTCTGGTCCACAATTCAATTTCAAGATCTCCGACAGTAGTTTTGAGTAAAACCTGGTAATAGCAAATTTTCATCAATTAGAGCAAGTAGAAAAATAATTGTGTCATAACAATTTATTGTATTTAAATAACATTTTTGACTCAGTTGTCAAATACATTGGGACAAATTCCAAAACCAAAACAAATTTGCAGTGAGATTTGTAGGTTAGGACTAAGTTTCTTGAATTTTTATGATATTAAAACAAATCATTTTGAATATGGTTGAGTTATTTCACAAGCTGAATTTAGCACTGACCTTCCCAGATGTGGGTGGTTCTTGAATATAAATGTTACTCATTTTTAAACAACTTTCAGGTCAACTTTATTTGAAAGATAAACACAGCTCATCTGAACTGAGCAATTTCCTCGTCGTACTGTAGATGTCGTGGTCTCGTGAAAAGAGAGAAGGAAAAAAGATTGACAGGTGGTAAGACTGAACTTCAAAATGACAGCTCTTGAAAACTTGCATTCACAAAATATTTTATCACATTTTTTATTTAGGTACATCTATGGCTTACGGTAATAACCAGACAAGTAGTTTTCAAATTTGTTACTTTGGTAAGTTTAACATTTTTATTTTCTGCTGAAAATATTTTTTATTCACATTTTATTTTACAAAGACCAAGTTTCATGAAATAATTTTTTTGTTTGCAAACAATGAGTGACAAAAAAACATGATTTTAAGATCAACAACATTTTGATAAAAATGACACATGTCTGGTTTTTATCGGAAACCACAGATATAATATTTAAATACTTGACAAATATATATAGTGTTAAAACCGCTCATTGTTACTCAGAATAGAAATTATATTGATCATTACAAAAACACTTCCTGATACTTCAAACTTGAAGGCAAAATGCAAATTTTTAATCATGTCTAAAATATAGATAATTAGAAAAAATAGATATATTTAAAATAGTACATGTTTATAATAACTATTATTATTTATTTGTAATAATAAGTAAATAAATATTCATTATAAATATTTTGCTCGACTTGTTTCACTATAATTTATTTTATTTTTTATTTATTTATTTATTTATTATTTTTGCAATAAAACACATTATCTTCTGTAAAAAGTACAGTTTCAGAAAAATGGCATCTTTTTTACAATTAATAGCACTTGATTGCAGAATTTTATCGTCTTTTGCTGGTCGAGCCGACATAAGTTTTGGACAGTCATGAAATGAGAATCGTGATTAGATTGTGATCATAATCTGATTATAGTGATCAGATCATGACTTCTCTAAAAAATAAATCCAAATTAAGCATTCCCTTAAACCATACATTAAACAATTACAGATCATTTAAAATATAAGAAAGAAAATTATCGCTTTAAAATTTAATCAAAGTAATCTCCATTTTATTGTTTGCATTTCCTTGGTCGTTTAACAAAATTATTTGTGCAAAAAAATAAAAAACTAAATTTAGACAGACTAACTCTCAATAATCTCTAACAATATGCCTATGACACAGAAATTTTATTTGCTTTAGTCGTTTCTGAGATCAATAGAGGCAAAAATAAAAAAACAAAAATGGTATTTTGTTGAATATTAATAGGATAAACGTGAAACTATACAAAAATGTTTAACGAATGTTACTCAAAACAGAAGAGAATTTTTCATACGTATTAAAATCATTCATCAATGCAAACAAATTTTTGTCATTTTTATGACTGTTTTATGTAGTAACACTCGGACAAGAAGTTCAACAATTTTGATTTAATTTCACCTGGTTTGAACTACATTTCGATATATATAAATCGTAAAACTTATTGGCATTCATTTTGATACTGCGGTCAAGTTGACTTCACATTTCGTATAGTTACGAAACTCTGTTCTAAAATCTGAATCAAATCTGTTTGAATTGTGATAAAAGTTTATAGTTCACTTCATTCACTAAGTAGTAAATTCAATTAGTATATTTCTCAAACAATAAATCAAACATCAAATGTTTATTGATTGATAAACTGGATCGAAATAATTACGACAAGTCTGAATGGTTTTTATCAAAATTGCAAAAGTCATCCAAATAAATCAACAGAAGCTTGATATTTGATCTTTTAATCAAGATGACGAGATTTCTTGATATGGCCCTAACCAAAATCATTCTTCTCCAATCTCGGCTACATGATACAATGTTCTTTATCAGGATGCTCATTCACGTTGCGTTTATATTCACTTTAATCCACTAACGAGATTAATCTTGCTTGTATCTAAGCAACAACCAACGATCTTTTATTTCTTCTTTTATTTCTACCTTCTTCCCGAGATCTAAAAGACTTTTTCTCACTGAAAAGGATATATTACATTACTCTCAACATCTTAGTTAAAAATATTACCCAACAATTTTCAACTTTTCACAACAATGAGTAACAAAAAAAACGGAATGAAAACTCGAACAAAAAGGCTTTGATTCAGACGTTGTATCATCGTACTCAACAATAATTATTATTCACAGGATTTCATCCATATCAGTATACTGCAACACTCATCCTACTATCCGCGATTATTCATTGTTTTTAAATAAAACGATGAAAAAAAACGAACCAAAGAATTGATCATCCTTCACGAAAAATTATGACAGTTTATTTCTGTAACCGCAAATCATTCTCCAATTCTAAAAAATCTCTACTTCGCGTTGCCCATCCATTATCATTTTTTCCCTCTGAATGAAATATTTTTCACATCTTTCTATAAAAAAAATGCCGTGTCATGTCACGGTATCAATGAAATTGTCAAAGTTCAGTGACACTCTAAAAGTATTGTTCAGAAGTGAGAAAAACTTTTTTTCGACAGTTCATTTATTCTTATTTTAAAAACTTTAAAAGCCGTGATGTAATAACCAACCGACAAAAATGTCTTGAAATTTATCATTCGGTGATTTTTTATGATTTTTTTAAGTATTACAACTTGTTTGCTTATAAAAAGTTATCATCTTACAAGTTAAAAATTTATTTTTTTTTAATACAAAACATAGTACAGTTTTTGTTTTATAAAAGTTTATGATGAGTTTTATGATAACTCTAATTTTGATACTTCAAAAGCACTTAAAGGTAAATCGCTCAAATTAATAATTTTTAATTTTAGCTTAGTAAATTATTCTAGTAAAAATGATTATTATATTGTTCATACATGAAACATATATTTCATGTATATTGATAATATATGGACTATATATTGACCATATATTGCCAATATATGAATAATAGATTGATTATTTTTGGAGATTATTAATGTATTGTCAATATATTGTCCATGTATATGGAAATGTTCATTTATATATGATCAATATATTATCCTTTTTACTAAAAATGAGTTTGGTAGCATTATTTTCGAGCGATTTTATTCTAACAGCCACCATACTGTACAGAAAACCAAAGTGAATAAATAAAATGTACATATTTATACATAAATTATTATTTATTTATATTTAAAAATGTATTATTTGAAAATTATATTACAATTAAAGTTGATAAATGACAGATGAAATAAAAGTTTTAAATGAAAGAAAAACATGTTTAAAATTAAAGATTTTAGGCGTTTGTGAAGGAGAAACGATCCAGGTGTAGTTTTTTAAACCGGCGTTGATCCCTGGTGAATGTTTGACCTATCTTCGTGTGTGTAACCGCCGAACGTCGTTGGCTCGATTGGGCGCTGTGTGCGAAAGCCGCGTGTGACATCACGGTTCATTGTTGGAGGTTTACGTCATTTTGCTCGGTCGGCCGAAGCCGAGTCTGACGGCTTACGACGAAACCAGTACGCTCAGTCTGAATTGCCGTGAGCGTGCGCGCGCATGATTGTCCTGCTGCTGCTGTTCTCGCGTGTCCCAAATGTTTTGCCTGTCGGCTGATCGCCTCTAACCTCCTGTGCCCGATTTTCTATCTCACGAAATAAAACTTGTCGAACAATTGTTATTGATCGTTCGCCAGCATGGTTTCGGGCGTTGCATCCAGACCGCGTGCTCCGTGCCAGTGACATACGCGACAAGCAAAGACCGTCCGCCTATGGCAATAACACGAAACACAACATTCAAGTAGGTATAACTTGCCTAGACAAGGATGCAAAACACCATTTCTTTACACCAAATGTGTCACAATCGATTTACTAACAGATCTTCGGTTCTTGTTTTTTTTTGTTTGTTTTTGAAAAATTGATAACAATGATTCAGACGGATAAATAAATAAAAAAAAGGAGATTGATTCGCGGAAATTGATTGATGAATAACAATGGATCAATTATATGATACTTAGTCATTTGTTGTTGCGCAGAGAACGGCGCCCTTTTTTTGCACTTCGTGCCCGAACCCTCTTTTACGATCGACGTCGGTGACAAACGCGTCACGTGAACGTCCGATTACGTCTTGTAAACAGATTCGAGCCAAGCGATTCATGTAAACACCAAGCATCAGTCATTGTTATAATTAATTTGTACAAATATTCATATCTGCGCAACGACTTATTGAAAGTCCCAATGAAAACATTGTAAAGCGACGTTTTTCACGCTCGCGTAAAAGACGAGATTCCAGTTCTGACAAAGGTGTTTCTTTTAAAATGAGTGATGTCATCCATAAACTTCTTTTTTCGTACGTGAAACAAAAAACACACACACATACTAGACACACCTCCGAGGAAAATTGTTCACTGTCAAAGTCATTTTTGTTTACAAACAAAAATCCAATGGCGGGTAAACAAGAATAAACTTTGCACCGAACAAATCGTATCAAATTATCACCTTTTATGTTTACAAACAAAAACTGTTGACGAAAAAGTAACAAAAACAATCGGATAACAGTATGTATTTTATTTGGAAATTAAAAAAAACGTGCGAGCTGCGGGCGTGTATGCGACGAACATTTTTTTTGTTTTTGTTTTGAATAAATTGGCTATCGATGGAAGATTTCAAAAAATGCGCGCGCATCGCTATACCACTGGTTCGCGCGTTCGACGACATGCTCCTCTCACATTTTAAATATAACGGTGTATAAATAAGTATGAGCAATAGCACGAGTACGCGAGGCTACGTCCGCCTTGCCGAGCAGATTTTCGTGCCACAACGATTTCGCGAGTGACAGCGGCTCCGTGGGTCCGAGCTCGTTTTTTTCGGGCCGCATGCAACGACCTGTCCGATCTTTGCCTCCCACACCTCGAATCACTTCTGCCCTTTTTCGTTAACCGTGTGTCATAGCGCTTTTTGCGATCCCCCAATCATCTTCGTCTCCTTTATTTATACACAATTTTCGAACTGACGTCGCTCAGCCATTTTTTAAATCTTTTTCGGAAGATACAAAAATTGTTGAACCAACCTGGTTGACCTTCACGAATTATTGACAAACAAACGTTACCTTTATTAACTTGTTATTTTTGTTCCAACTCCGAGGAGTTTTATTTAAATTTTGTCAATTTGAATAATTTAAATACAAAACAAATTTTTCGTCACGAGTGCCATCAATTTTGCAGAACAAAAATTAATTTATTTAGGCCGAAATGTTGACTCTTTTGCTTGTAATTTTTCATTTGGTTATGGCAATTAAATAAAGAGAATGTTTTTATTGAAACACCGACTTTCGCTCTGGTTGTTTCTGTCGATACGTGGGTGCTCGTTGTTAAGATTTGATCAAGGTTAGTGACATGACAAACGACATTGTTGATGCTGGTACCATTACTCGAGACTCTCTTTTATAACTTCATCAAATGTTTATCAATTTGTTGTTCAACAATTTGAAACGATTAATTCTTGTTTGAAACAAAGTTACGTTCAAAAAGATTCGAAAGATTTTTATTTAATTTTGTTTCTTATGTTTCTTTTTTTTTCATGAAGTTATTTTTTAAACAATGTTTCATTGTTTATATATAACTTTATTTTGAGTTATGAAAAGTGAACCGAACGAAATATAAATAACAAAAAGTGCGAATGCAAATTAATAATTTTCCGAAAATGCAAACAATCTACTAAATAATGTTTTCCACGATGCTCAATCATTGTATCTATACTTATGTTATGATGTATGTCGACAAATTCGTCACGGATAAAGATGCACTTTTGCGCACGTAATGTTTAAGCGCTGATACCTGTTTTGCATTCTGTATTCCTCTTCATTCAATTGTTGTTTTCTTCTTTTTCGATTTCAAGATAATAAAATATCAAAATACAACAGTGACTCTCATATTTTATAACAAAATGATATCATTCAACTAAAATGATATCATTCAACGTTTCTAAATTATTTATAAAAAAAATTGTTGTAATCTTTTATACAATTTTTTCTTATGATTTTATGAATTTCGTGTAATTATGACATTGAATTTATTATCTATTCAACTAAAATATTGTCATTAAATATTTCTATTTTTTTACAAAAATTTTTTGTAAATTCTTTTATAAAAAAAAAACCGTTTTCTACATTGTTTGAGAAGTTTCTTTTGAATAAGACTTGAGTTGAATTTAAGATGAATTGCTAATAAGTTTTAGATCAGTTCAGAATGTGCAAAAAAACCTTTCTTTTATGAGTTTGAATGTATAGAATTTTTTTTCTCGATTCGTCTCGAGGTAAAAACGTTTCAAAGTTGAATTGCGTGTTTCAATTTTGACGCGAAGTGCGTGTCTACTTTCTGACATCATTGATATGATAAAACGTATCATGACGAATGCCTATTTTTCAACAATTTTAATAATACGCCATACGCATTTAATATCCACATCGCACCTTCGTGATTAATCCCACGCCAAACGAAATTAACGTTTCTACTTTTCTATGTCAATTTTTTCAATTCGCTTCCACTTAAAAACGAATCATTTCTATGATTGCTTTTTTATTTCGTTTCTAAATTGTTTTTTACATTTTTCAATCCCACTAAAATTATATTTGAAAAATCAAAATACATGGTATGAAAAAAGAAAAAAAATTTCTTACAAATTTTTGAAAAGTTTCCTGTTAATTTTGTTTGTTTTCAGAAAAATTGACACAAAAGTTATCAATTTTTTGAATTGTATTTTTTCATGTTGCAAAATAAACGAGATTGACAAATAGAACGAAAACAAAAATCTATGAATGAATGTTTGACAGACAATCTTTGGTTTGGAAAAACTCCAAAAACGAAGTGGCATAGTATATTTTAATGGCCCTTTCTTGCCCATCAAAAATATTACATTTTGTAATATTTCGATTTTGGTTCGATTTAAATTTAATTTAACGCTAAACGTTAATTAGTCAGCGAGCGAGCGCCTATTTTTACATTCTATTTTATCAGCATTGCATATCGCAACGTTCGTTCGACATCACCCCCAATTATACTCTCGAGTCTATATGCAAGTACGTTGCACACGCATTGTATAAATAAAAAAAGTTGAGCAAAGTTTTTTGAACCTCACGCATGCATCCTTTTTTTTATTCAAATTTATACAATGCGAATTACTTTTAAAAACTCCAGTTCAGAATCAACCACGTGAGTCAGAAAACAATAATAATGTTGATTTTCAATGATAGGATGCAATAAAAACAAAAATGTCTCATTTCAGTTGAATAGCAGTATTTTAAATTTGATACAATATGAGTCGATGGAAAATTTGATTAGATAAAAATAAAGTGATTTAAACTTAATTTACGTTTCGAGATTAAAGTTGACAATTATTTCCATTCTTTTTTAAACTCTGTTTTTCCCCTTTTTTTATTGTTACTTATGAACTGTCTCTTCTTTTGGCCAGGTCGAGTAAAGACAGTTCAATGCTACGAGTTGAATGATATTTTGTCATTGAAAATCAGCCGTTTGGACCTGAACTTCTCACAATGGCAATTTACTCAATAGCGTCCGCGGTCTTCCACTACAAAATATTTTGTAAGTTCAAATCCTGTCTCACAGTTTAATTTCTACTTTTTTAAAACACGCCATCTAGCGACAGTTTAAGGTGGGACATGCAATTTCGCAAAATAGTCGGATGTTTTTGTAACTTAGTTATAACCTAATTCTGTTAATATGAACACGTCTGTGGGTATATTTCTGAAAAAATTGAATATCTCTAAGCTAAGATCTTTAAGGGGAGGTTCCTCTGATCGGCCTGTAAAAAAATGCAGTTTTTTTTTTATTTTTTAAAGCTATTTAGAATAATTATATAAACATGCGGTTTTTTTAATATTATTTATTAACTATTTAACAGTGGAAAATGATTATTTGAAACGAAAAAAATTCCAAAATGGCGGCTGCAGCCACAGGTCCGTAAGACGTTGCACTTACTTGCGCGCAGCGCTCCCTGGGTCGGTACACTAATCTAAAACATCACAATTTGAAAGATTTAGTTTACTGAATGTAATAGCAGGACCGTAAACCTAATTTTCAGAAATTTGGACGATTTGCAATGAAATTACACGACTTTCAAAAAAATTATTTACTTGTACTTTTTTTATTTTGTCACTTCTA
>JAAMPD010000183.1:0-75429 GCA_025266255.1 Trissolcus basalis
TCCAGAGAAAAATTAATCAAATTAAAACAGAAAGCGAACAAACTTTTTATCTGAATAATTACAAACATAAAAACTTTTTACGAACCTTCACGTAATTCAAAAGATTATCTTTTTGTTGAACATTTGCTTTCGAATTCGATTATTACAATGACAATAAATATCAATTAGCATGCTCGTATTTATGTGCATCACTACATTAAACGTATCTTGAGGTACGATAATTTTCAACTTACGGTGGTTAATGTTTCTCTTTTTATTCCTCCAAAATTGAAGTAATGTCGCCAGTTTTATCGAAGCTATGCAGAAAGAAAAAAAATTAATTACCCAAAGTCAAAGTATAATGCTGAATTAATATTTGTTAAAACCAAAAAAAAACATTGAAATATTATTTGACGTGGATCAAAATTTATTGAATTAAAACTTTCAACTATCATGACACTATCCACCTTAATTATTGAATATCTTCTATGATTTGATTTAGAATTTTCAAAGCATGTTGCTCTTGTCTCAAACTAGAAATTTGCAACGTTGAATGATGTAGATAATGTAGATAATCTTCCAAACATGATCAATTTCCTGGTTGTTCCGTACTGTTGAAAGAAGAACATTCACAATATATTTTCTACCTGTGTCTCCACAAAAGTATCCAAAAGAAAAAATTCCGGTTCATTGAAATTGATTTTTTTTTCAATACCGGGTTATAAAATTCTCTTTGATTACATGTTAAAGATGGTAATGATTGTCGAACTTTTGCCATTAAAGCCTGAACATCGAACTAAAGTTTCCTTAGTACATCCCAATTTCTGGGATCTTCGTTCGTCGCTGCAGAAAGATCATCCGTTACATGATGACCTGAAAAACAAATTTAAAAAATCATTACAATATGCAAAAAAAAAAAAATTAGGCCAACTGAATGAAGTAGATTTTTAAAAATAAAAAACCACATTGTTATCATAAGGATATGATATCAAACAAAAATGTGGAACCTTCATTTTCCTATCCATACAAAATGTCTTCTAATATTAATAATATTTATAAAATATATTGACCAATCATAACCAAAATCTTATTCGCCGAAAAATCAGATGAAATAAAATTTTCCATCCTCAAAGAGTTCAGACGTTGTTTCATAAGAATGCAAATTCTCATCACGTGCGCTAAATAAAATTCAGACAAATTGAAAAAAAAAACTAAATATTCAAAAATCAGGTTAGATAAAAAATTATCAAATGTTTCCATAGATTTTATTTTAAATAATCAATCTAATAAATTGGATGATTTGAATGTCTGATTTAGGTTTGCATTTTTGTAGCAGCAATATATATCCATGGGATATGTTAGAGAAGCCACGTTTGGTGTGTGATAAATGAACTCACATTAAAAGCCAATAATATCAGATTTCTTTTTCGGAGTGTATATGATGGGGCAAATAAAACTTGCCATGAATTAAGAATCAGATAACTCAGAGGAAAGTTTTGTGGAATGCAATATTAAATGGAATTTCAATTTTTGGTTCAAAATTATACTGAATTTTTATTTAATACGTTCCATAACAGAAAACTCATAATGATGAAGGATACAATATTTCTACTTTGGCTAGATGGCGCGGCTTTTCGCTAGATAACTGAGAATTTACTGTATTTCATATTCACTTACAATAAAACTGTAGTAATAGACCTCACGAGAGTTATCACGTGAGAAAAAAGAGGACAAAATTGGAGTGAGATCCCATGGGAAATATCATATGACTCTTACGTGTGATCTTATGTAGGTTTTCCCCATAAATTCGGTTGGAAAAGGGGCATTTTTTTAATGTTTTTCTATAAACACACGGTACAGTATTAAACTTCGGAGTTCTGATCATAGATTTCGTGTTTTGCTACTACACATTATTCACGATGCCAAAAAATATTTTTTATCATCAATTTGTCATTAAGAGAAAACAAACATTAATTAAACAATTTTTGAGTTTCTTTTTCATTTTTCAAAACGATGTAAAAAATATAAAAAATAAACTTAACAATTTTCATTGACACTTTCTATTCTTACGTTGTCATAAAATTTGTTTTCTTCAAGTAAGATGAAAAACCATTTTGTATTCATTGTATTCATGCAACTTTTGTCACATGAAATTGAAAAACTCAAATTTGTAATGCGATGGTCTTGTAAATTGATTTTTTGAACTAAAATTATCAAAAATGATTTGAATATTGATTAAACCGATATGCAATTTTGTACCTTTTTAATATGTATGCGATTAATAACAATAATGGCGATATTTCCTCAACACTTTTTAAAAATTAAAAAATACTTCTATCTTAGATTTTCTCTCAGATTTTCTAAAATTGGACTTGGAAAAAGTGTTAAGACTATAATTAAGCATAGCTTCCGCGTATTACGTTAATGAAAAATTATTTGAAGGCTTGAAGGTTAACGAATTTCGATTTGTTTACATATTTGCGCGCAGTGGGATGGGATAAATTTTACTTCGTCAAAAGTACGCTTGAAAGGAATCTTCTAGAAGATTTAAGTATAGAAACTATGTTACACAAAAATGTTAATGAAAATGTTGCAGCAAATAAGTAAACACTGAAATTTATCATAAATTTTACTTTCTTATAAAATATATAATACAAAGGCGTAATTAATTGAAATAAATAAAAAAATATATACTACAAACATTATTTTTTTCAATTATGATCTTGAGGAAATTATATTATATTTTTTAAAAAGTGTTCAATTGACAATAATGTTTATACAATTGTACTTAAACAGACGACGATCCAAGAACCGTAATTTTTTCCATTTCATTTGAATTATCGGTCTAACTTCAGACAGCTCCTTTGAGAAGGTTATTACTCGTGATGTTTCATGTTAAGTTTACCTAATCAATGAAAATGGAAGACGAAAAGCTGGAAGTTACAGATATACATAAGCTACAAGAAACTGCAAGAAACGCGAGTGCATACTACAGAGAGCAGCATAGTTTTCAAAGGAATGTTAGACTCACTCGGCTGGTGCACGCAACATTTAATGCATCGCAATTTGTAAGATCCTCGTCGCGCAAAAATTACATCACAAGAAGCGCTATTGAACGAATTATTTGTTTGAATTCAATTTTCATGTATAATTTGATGCAGTGTCGGCGAGAGATCTTTGATGATGAATAAAAACGTTGAAAGGAGATTTTGAAATCGATGGTCATGCCTCATGTGTGTTATCGAATTCAACAAATTGAAACGATGTGTATCAAGTTGATACACGCCGTTGGACAAAGAGCCTTTGATAGGAGTGAAATCGTGACGGCGAATTACGTGACGAGAATGTCAGTAATGTTTGAGAATTCATGTTTATATTTAACGTTCATAATGTATCTGGGTCGAACGTCAAAATCGAAGTCAAAATTTTCTTCCGCTCTGTTTCCGCGAACAAATTCAACAATCTGAAAATAAAAAAACAGTAACAGGTTTCTTTTTTGACAATCTGTCGTCATCAAAATTGTACATTGTGAAATTGATTATCAACATTTCTCCGAATTTTGACAAATTAGTATTCATTTATTTCGCTGGCTATTCATCTTGAACACTTGTCGTCAGATTCTCCGAGTCACTTTTGGTTCCCTTATAAATAATCAAGTCGCGGTGGCTTTGTGCACCGAAGATTACATCACAAATATACAGTGCGACATATAATTTAATTATCGCATCTGAATCGCTTTGCAAGCAAAGATAAGAGACAATGTAAAATCGGGTCAATGCTTGACCACATCATACACTTTGTTTTGATTCATTGGTTTTTTTATTAACTAAACACATTTTACATCCTCTCTTATTTGATTACAATTTCTCATTTGTTTGTTTTTTTCTTGTCCATTCATCACTTTTGTTTCAATGTTCAAATGAAAATTTACAGTTTACAGGTTTAGTGAACGAGCTATTTCACTATTTGCATCACCACATACACAATAGTTTGAAAAATCATGAAACTCCAGAAATACCCGAGGAGACGAGTCCGGCTTTTTACGTGTACCCCGTTTGTATGTGCATCAGCTTGATCTGCACTATCCTTTGGATGTCAACGAAAATTCTTGAACGGAATCCTGGAAAAGTAAACACAATTTTAAATGATCCATCTAAAATCGATATTTCTGTTATTATTTATCAGTTGAAAGGAACAAAGGTTTTTCATTCAGGAATGTTCTTTTGGTTCATAGATCCCTTATCATTTTTATGAATCTATCTCTAAAGTAAAAAAAACCGCTGACTGAAGAAAGCTTTGGTCAACAGTTTTTTTTCCAATATATTTTGTGGTGTAAAATGTAGTTTCATTTCATATTGTACAAAAACGGTTGATAATGGAATCGGTGAAATTCTATTGTGAAGACAGCAATTGTGTGTTCGATTGGCGCCGTATTGATGCTGACCGGAGGCCTTTTTGCTATGCGACATGCCGAAATACATATTAATCTGAATCTTGTGTCAGACAAGGATCTGCTCGATCATCCCATTTTCATTCACAATTTCGTTCTCTGCATTGTTTCAATATTTGGCATGAGTTTGTACCTCATCCAAGCTTGGATTCTCTTCGACATCTGGCACTGGGTATTTTTGTATATTTTGTTACTATTGAAAATTGATATCATCTCTATAAAAAAGAAATGATATTCAGAGATATTAAAAATTATTCGAACCTAACAACTTTGAATGGTTTTTAATTTTTGTTTTTTGTTTTAACGTCAAATAAATAATTAAAATTTTCAAAAGATATATGAAAAGTTATCAGTTATCATTTAAATTTGAAAAGAATGTTATGAATCTCAATTAGTTGGTTATTTTTAATTTATTTGAAAATATTACAAATTATTGACAAAAATTTGCAGAACAAAAAAAGGAAAGTTAAATTCCATACCAGTTTGAACTCGGAAACACACTCGATAAGGTCCGAAACTTCCGTCAACATTGATGTAAGAGACCCTGAAGAGTTCAAGCCGGTTCTCATTTTAAAAGATTTGCCCAGAGCTAAAAGAACTGAAAAGGTAATTATCAAAACGATTTCAATTAAAAATTCAATTCTTCGCCACTTATTTAAATATGTCAATAAATTGTTACCATGATATACATTACTTAAAATTTACTCTTCCCTCATTCTCATAAATATTTGTATTTATACCATCATTAAATTTTATAACTTCATTAATTCGTTCGTTAATTTTATTTTTTTTTTTTTCCAACAATTATTTGTTGTACATTTTTTCACCGGGAAAATTTTGTTAGAAAATATATGCTAAGTGTTGCCATCTACACATACCGACCTGAATCAAATAAATTTGTCTCGCGACTATTTATCATAATTTATTCAAAATATCTACTAAAATCAATAATAAATGAATCATTTCAAGAAATGTTCCAAACTCAAAAAATTGTAAGACAAAATGTATACGTTTGCAAAAATTTATATATACAAATTTTTATGAATGATCATTATAACTTGTACAAATTAATGCTTACCAATTATAATTATCATTTATTTTCAGAATCCTCAAGAAGAGCCCGTGATTTTGTATTGCTGTTGTGTTGATTTATGGAATTACGCTAAAGAATCTCGCGTACAAAGGCCGGTCCATGAATTTCAAGTTGTGCACATACTCTGATCTGTAGCGACTCAAAAATAAATGGCACAAAATTAGACGGCAAAGAATAAGAAGGTGCAATTCATTTGTCCTCGGGCATTATTCCCGTGATGAAATTTGAATTCTCTTTTCAAATGTGGTTCCCTGCGTATAGTTTTCTCATCGAGCTGCGCGTGCAATTGAAAAGCACGGCCGACTGTCTGACAGGCGCGCGAATTGGCAACAATGTTAACCGTAGAACGGAGTTTTTAAAATGGCCGATGCTAATGAGAAGCATTTGTCAGAGCTCCTAGAAAGACCCGGAAATAATGTGTGTGCCGACTGCGGGGCAAAAAGTAAGTAAAAGGATCGCAAAGCGTTTTCGCTCTTGCGACAATTGTCGGACGCTCGAAGCGTCGCCGTCATCCATTAATCAAAAATCGAGCCGATGTGTTACCGCATCCGACACAGTGGCGGCTGTCAGTCGTCACTTTTCGTTAAGTTTTCTGTTGATTTTCGCAACTTTGTCTCCCCGGTTCAAGTGAGAAGCAAGTTTCATCAACTGTGTGTGCGTTGTGACAATTTTTTTTCCTCGTTCCCTGAAATCGTGAGGTTTTGGCAAACCGATCCACTCGAGTGTTTATTTTCCGCTATAATAAGCATGATTCATGTTTATTGAGATGACGCAGAGGATGAATAAATGGCACGATAAAAAAAAACGAACAACATAACCTGCACAATTAATACAAACCTTGCTCATTATCATCGTAATTGATTTATCCAACGTATCAAATTTGTCTTTTATTTTGTTTTACTTGATTTTTCTCTGACAGCGCATCGAATGATGAATGAACGAATTTGACAACCGATTGCAGTGCTCATGAATGAAATATGTGTACTACAAGATTTCAAACTCGTGCTTTCTTGTGTTGAGTATGAAACACTCATTGTCATTTCGTGAACATTTTTATTCTTGCCAATTAGTTTGTATTTTTGTTTATAATTTGTTTGACGAATGTATTTTAATTTTGAGTGACAATTTTCAGATCCACAATGGGCGTCCTACAACATAGGCGTGTTTCTCTGTGCAAGATGTGCGACCATCCATCGTCACATGGGCGTCCACATCTCAAAGGTGAAACACCTGAAGCTGGACAAATGGGAGGACTCACAGGTGAAGCGGATACGAGAAGTCGGCAACGAGGCAGCTCGGATGCGCTTCGAAGAGCGAGTCCCTCCGTGCTATCGCAAACCGACTTCGGATGACCCTGAGTGAGTGACACTCGTCTCAAGAAACAAAACAAACAGACAAACTTGCAAATACATTTTCGCACTAACACTGGCAGTGTCTCGGCGTGGCCAACCGCTCGCTCGTTCTGACGCTGCCGCTGCTTTTTTATAAACAAAAATATATACATTTATTTAAGTAATATAAATTTATAAAGCAAATAAATTTATAAAGTAATGTATGTGTATATATTTGTCAATGTATTACTATTATACCCGCTTTACAAATGTTTAAACACATTTCATTAACGTAGAGTTTTAGTGGAACAATGGATAAGAGCGAAATATGAGCGAGAAGAATTCTGCCATCCGGAGAGACAAAATCATTACGTGTCCGGATATATGGAAGGATTTTTAATGAAAAGAGGCAAAGAGGATGCGCGTTATCATCCGCGTAAATTTGTTTTGAACGAAGTGGATGATACGCTCAAATATTATGTTAAAGAGAATAAGGTAGAGTTGCGTTCGTGTGCGTAAGGTAGAACACACATTCGTATGCATACATTTTGTCGGGGTGTTCAGCGAGTCACTGGATTCGATGTTCCGATTTCTTCCATTTCCTTGATGTAATCAAAACGTCATTTTCATTGTTTGAGACTGTTTGTTACGACTTTTTCGCTGGATACCCTGATTTCGTCGTGATCTTTATTCAAGCTTGGATTATTGTTTTGGGTAGGAACCGAAAGCCATGCTGCGAATATCCGAACTCAACGTGGCGTTTGCACCGGCCAAAATGGGCAATGAAAAAAGCCTACAGTTGACGTTCATGAAGGACGGCACGACCAGACACATTTTTGTCTATCACGAAGACCCGGAGGTCATCACCAACTGGTATTTGGCCATCAGGTGCGCCAAGTTACACCGTTTGCAGGTCGCCTATCCTGGCGCTAGCGAGGCCGAGCTGCTGGCTCAACTAACCAAGGACTTCTCCAAAGAGGGATTTTTATGGAAAACTGGTCCCAAACACACGGATGCGTATAAGAAAAGGTGGTTCACTTTGGACGGGAGAAAACTCATGTACCATGACGATCCTATGGTGATTCATCTTTTTCCCTTTTGGTTTTTGATTCGTGCCAAAAAATATGAGCTTGAATCAATCAATGTTATTGTTTGTCTGCTTCAAGGATGCCCATCCAAAAGGTGAAATATTTTTGGGTCAAAGTTCAGAAGGTTTTGGAGTCAAGGTTGGAGTACCTTTTGGAGCGAGGGACCAAGGCTTCTCCTTCACTTTGGAAACGCCGGATCGAAGTTATTTACTATCAGCACAAACCGAAGAAGACCGGACGCAGTGGATCAATCTCTTGCAGAAAGTCATAGACAAACCCTTGACACCTCAGGATGCAACAGGTACATTAAATGTTTCCAATTGTATCATTAAAATACAACCTTTATTTAATCAAAAAAATAATAATAACTGACTATAAAATGGTTTGTTTTATTTTTTATAATTCAGTTGCTGCACGACTCGTGAGAAAACGCACAGCAAGCGGCACAATGAACATATTTTCTTCAACAAGGTAGAACTGGATGACATTTAGGAGAGTTTCATAAATTGTAAATAAACTAATTTAACGCGGTTCTATGAAATAGTTAACAAATTGAGAATCAAGAGTAACGTTCAATGGATGATGAACGTTGTAACTTTGCCTGTTGTATAGGCGCCGTTTGATTGAATTTTCACAGTCCGATTCAATTATATACTACCTACAATGCGAAATAAGTTTGCACTGCAATAGCCTGAGAGAGCTGCTCGATTTGAAGCCATCAGCTGAGAGGAAACTCATTAGACATCACGAGAATACTTTAACGTGTGCTGGGACCGTGTTTAGTTCCTCCGTAGCTTTGCAAAAGTCGAGCGTACATATCATTTGTAGATAAATCATGTTCAAGTGTAAGCACATACTTTGAAGGTTTTAATTGTTCGAAGCTTGAGCAGCTGCTCGTCTTCTGAGTCGCAGTATTATGACACACTGTTTAGGCGAAAGTTGAATTGCGATTTAGCATGCTCATAGAGTAACGCTGCCAATTCGGTGGACGAAACTAATAAGACTGGTTTACAACCTACCGAAAAAAAGTTAACTATGTATGTACCAGCAATAATGACGCGTCGCCTTAAAAATATATTTTTACAAAATGTGAAAATGAGAACACTTTGCGTATGTTCTCAGGCGAATGACGATTGACAGTATACGTTTCAATAACAATTTTATAACATTATCAACGATTTACATTCGAAATTTAGTTTCTGTTTTCTTTTTTTTTTCGAATTTTGTTTCTAGTTGGAATGATGTTTTCGCAAGATGCTAAACGTGCCAAGTGAAAAATTTTAAATAGTCAGACTGACAATCATTTTTGATAAATGCAACGTTATGTTGTTCTATGTAATGGCACTTGATGGCAAATTATAATTAAACGCTTCAATGTATACACCTTTAATTTATTTCTTTTTTTTTGTTTGTATTTTGTTAACACGATTGTTATTCAGTTGAAACAGGAATGTTCACCAAAAAATCGTCAGTTTCCGAATTAATTTCTTAAGAATTTTCAAATGTTACAGCCAAAGTTATAAAACAGTAACATTTGAATAATAAATTTTACGGCTTTTTTTAAATCATTAATATATATTTCTGATCTGGCAAAAGAGTTATTTTATTTATGATGAAAGATTAATGAAATAAAGTTTTAAGCATGTTTTGCGTTCATGTCTTGAAGCAGTTTTGTTCTTCGTTTTAATTTGTACGTTTGAATTCGGAATCTTTAAATCTGTAAAAACAAGAATTACTTGTTCAAAAAGTTTGGTCTGAAAATAGTTGACCATTGAGTGGCGACGGCTACGATCAACTTTGAAACATTGTACACAATTAACAGCAGCCTATGCTGAATATTATCGATAACAGTATTTATTACAAAGTGAATTGTCAGAAGTTATGTATGTACTAAGGATTGTCCCAATGTTGTGCAATATTGTTGTTACTATAACATTCAGCAAACAGTCGGGAATCGTCACAATTCACTTCAGAAATTAATGATGACCAAAAAAATAACAATTTCACAAACGAATTTACAAACGTTTTGATGAATAATGTAGAATTATTATAATTGATCAAAATAAGATATTATAATTTATCCAATTCACACTTAATTAATAGAGAAAGTAGGTTCAATTACTGAATAATTTTGACGTTTGTTGCAATAAATGATTCAAGTTACTTTTAAATTGCAAACGGTAATTTCGAAGCTGAATTTTAATGACTGACTAGTTTAATTTACCGATTCTTTTTTTTCTGTCTTTTAACCCTTTAAGGCCGAAACTATTTTGTTTTTACATTTATTTTTGATTAATTATAATATTAAAATGTATTGTTCAATTAAAAAGAAAACGATCTAAATGTTGTGGTCTGGCACCAATTTTAATGACATTATTTTTGCAATTTTGAAACGACTAAATAATTTTGAAAGTTGCAACATGTTGTAATATTGCAACATCCGTACTTAAAGGATTAAAAGTCATCAATTATTTTAATGTTTTTGATCAACTTCCAAAAATAATTAATTCTAGCATATCTCAAATATATAGGTGTAGATACGAAATCTAAATTTTTTAACTCAGTTTTTATTTCATTTTAAATTCTACAAATGGGCATTAAAAGTAACTTTTGGCTTTCACATGCATATAAATTTGACAACTGAAAATATACGGTAATTAATTAAAATACTCTTTTATCCAATATTTTTTTTTTCCATTTCGGATCAGTCGATGTGCAAATTCAATTCCTCCATGAACCAAAAAAACCTCCTGAATATCGGCCATTCGGTTGATAAAATTGACAGTGGAGAAATTCAAGAGGTCGTTAAATTTTTATTTGATATATCATTTATAATGCAACGTTACTGAATGAATTTTATATGGCTTGAATAAAAACCAATTGTTAAAAATTTTATGCGAAGTTTTAAGGCAAACTAAAACAAAATAAAAAAAAATTTTTTAAATGACTGATGAATTTTGCATGTTAACACGATTTTCAACTATTGGCAAAAGTTTAAACTGGATGTGTATTTACATGGTTGCCGAGACCATCGATCTAAACTAACTTTGCTCAATCCCACCGATAATAATTTTTACTGCACTGAAGTTTAGATTAAAGTATATGAAATTTAATAGCAGAATTAAAATATGTATGTTTAAAAACGACACTGATCAAATATTTTAATAATACTAGGGAAATATAATCTTACACTGAACCAAAATTTATATAAATAAAAAATACTGTATCTAAACAAGAACATATTCTCGTCGTTGGAATCAATTGATTTGACAAATTTTGCTACAACAACGTTCAACAAACTTTTAAATGCAATATACAACACGATAAAAATGTATACAAATAAGGGACTAAGTAGCAATAATTGAATTAATTTTTTTTTTTTGTCAAAGACATAAACATAATTATATATTGGCATTTATTTATAACATTGTATACGTATAATTTATTAATCCAAGGATTTATTTTTGTAATTTATCAACTCTGAAAAATTATCTACTACATGAATTGTAGATGAAACATTTTTATAAAACCTCGATCCAAATTGCAAGTAGGATTCAGACTCAGCAACATGTTTGGTTTGAATGATCCAACCCTCCGAAACTGGATTTGTTATTAAATAATTACATTTCCGTTTGATCGTCATAAGCAGATTCTGGAAACGAACGAACAAAAAAGTAGTAGTATTTGTTTGTAAATATAAACATAATTTATTGAGGTGCTATACGTTCGGTTATATATACATATATAACATTGTTGTACCTTTTCATTGTAAACTAAACAAAAAAAAAAAAAACAAACTATAGAAGAAAGAAAAAAAAACGAAAGATTAAAACACGAACGGTGTGCATTGCTGAGTATACGGTGACTTTTTTGCCACATTTATTTGTACAGTGTGAAAAAAAAATTGTTGAGCTGTGAGTGTTTATGGTTATATCTATTATATTATAATATGTATAATTTAATTTCCTCGCGTTATTGTGCGACGACAAAAATCTTTTAATTATACGAACACTTGTTAGAAAAGATTCATCGATTGTGTAAAAAAGGGATTGTTCAACAATTTTATTGTTTGAATACACGAGTTTTTGAGAGGCACTCTTAAGACTTGTAAAGCTTGTCTGTACCATTGTTTAAATGTATGAAGAGAATAAAACGTTGTACAAATGTGACTTGGGTTGTGTTGCATTTGTCCACTAATCAACTGTCAACAAATTTTAGGTTGACTGATTTGGAACCACTGGTGATCTTTTCAGGTACAAAAGTATGTTGACCCAACAGAACGCTGCAACGCTCACATAAACCACGCGAAACAGAGGTGGTATAATCATAAAATTCACGAACTGAATTGGTAGCCAATACATGCAAGAAGTCTGTAAAGAAAAAAAAAAAGATACAATTTTTCCTGCCTTTGACATTTTGAATTTTTCATAAGAAAATCTTTGTAACTCACTTGGAATGTTTTCACAAATTTATGTTTAAACTCCTCGAGGATGTCGGTTTTACTCTCCATTAAACTCATACCTGAAATTATAAATTTTTTACTTGCAAAATTTGTTTTTGTAATTTTATTCTCATGAGATTAGAATTTTGAAATCTTACTAGTGTAAAATGTTATTAACAATCCTGGAGTGAGTACAAATTGATCGACGATCAATTTTTTGATTATCACTTTAGCAGCAGTTCCCTTGTAAACTGAGTCCAGCCATTTGTACCTAAAAAGCGACAAGAAAGTTGTTTTTACAGTCGAACAAAACTATTATAATAGAAAAAGAACAAAAAATACGGAACCATATATGCAAAGCTGGACCAGCAATGAGACATCCATAAATTGCATATCGTTTGATTTGTGCGAGATTGTAATCTTGGCTTCCAAAATCTTTATCTCTGTCTAAACCTAAGGTATCGTTGAATCTATGTACGATCTGTAATAACGGTCCAGGTTTTCTGACGTCATCACTTGTAGTTGACACATTTTTATCTAACGGCGTTTCTACCTGAAAGAATTATTAGTTAATACGACAATTTATTGAATGAATGATGACACTTTCATACGTACTTGAAATTTTTTATGGTAACTTTGTTGCATCAACTCAGCTCCGGTGTAAAAAGATCCATAGATGAAAGAATTGAAGAACATGCGGTGATTTTTAATAAAACGAAACATAATGATTTGTTATGCAATCAAAATGAAAACCGGTTAAGACCAATTATTGCTCTATTCGAACCATCCAGGTGGAATTCACATAATTATTTTATACTAGGCTAGATAGTAGAACTGACTTGAGCAACACATGATAACGAACTGAAAGAAAAAAATTGGTAACTTTAAAATGAAGAGGAAATGTGTGCTCTGTTAGTTGAATCCACTTAGCTCCAATCTGATCCAATCATAGGTTGATGTATGATCTGTGCATGTCCCTTCTCCCACAAGTTGAGGTCTCCTAAATTTTCGTCTGATAAGCGTTGTGCAATATTTACAGAGTTGCTAAACACTTTTGCGACAAGTGACGGATTCAAAGAATAAAGAATGGAAAACTTTGACTCAACAGGGAGAATGAATCGAAACGTGTTTCGAGTAAAGAGTAGAAATTTATTCATAATTTTCATCCACTATAAAAGTTGGCGTTTGTGACATCAGGTACTCTTGAAATTCGTCATCAACTTCTCGCGAGAGCGTCAGTTCATTAAAAACCTCACTCTTGGCAACCTGAAAGCAAAATTATACTTTCAAATATACCTTTTGTTTGAATGGCAATGAATTTCTTTGCATTACCTCGTTGAATCCCAATTTGGTGAACAATTTTATACTCTTTTCATTGTTCATGCTGATTTTGACTTGATATTTGCGCACTTGCAGTTTTGAAATTCCTAAAACGTTAGATCGAGTTATAAAACATAAAATAACTCTTTTTACAATTGTAATGGAAAAATGAACAATATTTAAAAAGGATACCATATCTCATCATAAGTATCACAGCTTCCCACCCGAATCCTTTGCCTCTTTGAGAAACATTAGCAATCATGATTTCTGCTTCAGCTTCGTGTTTGTCTTCCAAATTATTGAAAAATAAATTTGTATCTCCTACCATCGACTCTGTTTGTTTAAAATAATATATCATTAATTTCTTATTATATTAATTAATAATTAACATTGATACTTTATTAGAGTTAAAAATATACCTATTTCATTATTATTTTGACGTTCATAAGCTTCTTTATCTAAAATGATGAATGTACATTCTGGAAAATCAAAAAGATGTGTCAATCACAAAAGTTTTATCCAGTAATATATTGGTAACATCAGCTGAACAAGATTTGTTTTCTTTCTTTACTGTCTTCGTCTTCCCTCCAACATTTTTGCATTTGATATTCTTCTTCCAGTGACAGCGGTTCTGAAGCAGTCAATTCTTGTAATTCCGGTGATTTCATCCACTCATGATATCTACAATCAATAAATATCTTATATAAAGTAAAAAAGTTTTTTATAAAAATAAAGTATAGATATTGTATTTTATATAGTTTATAAATTAATTTACCTCAAAACATGGTATTCTCTGTAAGGAACTAGAACAACTTTTTCTCCAATGATACGTGTTTTTTCATTGATTTTCATGATTGCAGAATAATATAAATATAGTTTCAAAAATTTGAAAGATATTGAAACAACAATTATTGTAGGATGTCAGAATGTTGTGTTAGTATCATCTTTACAATAAGATCTCTGACGGTAAAATAGTAGAATTTTAACTGAAAAAGCTGTTTTATCGACAGAACATATATTACCGACTCAAAAATTGATTCGTTTCTTCTTGAGTTACTTTATAGGTAAATGTAGGTAAAAAGTTAAAAAAAAGTCAACAAACAAACTTGTCAAGTTTAAAAACATTCTTACAAAATATTTTGCCTATGAGAATACATTAAAAAGTGAGTAGTAATCCTAATAATTTTCTTCATAATGTTTTAATTGTATATTATTTTTTAGGGTGATCAAGAGAAATTGGAATTGATCAATTAAATCGAAATGGAAGATAAATATCTCGTTAACAAGCATTTCCGTATACAGCTGAAAGAATGCTATGATAAACAAAAAAGAGGATCCAAGAAATAAAAGAAAAAGTCAGAGTTTTTGAACAGAGGGATAAAGATTTCATAAGCACGTAAGTATGGCATCATTAAGATTAAAATGTAATAGCAAAAATGTAATAATAACAGATAACAGGTATTGAACTTCAGATTTTTAGTTTCAGTAGAGTCTCTGCATATGATAATCATCTAAGAACAAGAATTAACGAGAGTGTAACAAAACAAATTAACATGCTCAGGGAATCTGCAGAAAGTGTGCGAACCATGTTTTATGAAATTGAATTCAGCTCGAAATTTGATGGAAAAGAAGTAAATATAGATTTGAATTACTTATTATATTTAATTGTTAATTATTCATTAACTCTTGTATATTTTGTAGTTCAAGAGTCATTTGAAAGTATTCAGATGGGAGAAAATATGATACTTCAGATGAAAGAATATATTGATAATTTTTTGAACAATTTTGAATGTACGAAGATGACTACCGAACAACAGTAAGTTTTAATTATGAAAAAATTTTTCGATACAGTGTATCAGTTGAAATATTTGGTATTTTTTTATTTTCCACTTTTACAGGATGGATTCAGTTAAAAACGAAAAGTCTATTTTGAAAAAAACATTAGAAAAAGTTACAATTGATATGAAGAAGACAAAAGAAGTAAATTATTATTTATCATCTAAATACATTAAAAATACTTGTAAAAACTTTCATAAATATGTAGTTTAACAACAAATTTTTCTAACAAAATTTAGGTACAATTCAAACTTGAAAAAGAATTATCTGAGATGAGCGAAAAATTTCAAAATCTTGTTCTGGAAAAAGACAAAAGTTTAATGCAAGAATTAACACTGATGGAGTCGAATTTAAAAAGCCAAATGGAAAGGATTGAGACAGAATTGAACAGTTTTCAATTGGAAGTAAGCGAGTAATTCATTGGTTATCATCCGCATCAATTCATCAATTTACTAGAAATCGAAAATGATTTATGTTATGTTATTTTTTTCAGTCAAAAGAACGTTCTAATAATTTAGACTTGCTGACTTGTACGTTAATAGAAAAAAACACGAAAATTCATTCACTGAATAATTTAATGACAGAAAAAGATCACAAGGTTTGCAATCGTTTATTTCAATATAACATTTTATTTAAATGAAATTACTTTTGCATTGAAAAAAATTGTTTTTTAATTCACAGCTTGACGTTTTGAATGCACAAATTGAAAAATTGTATACAAATCTTAATAAGAAAGAAGAAGAATTGAAATCACTGAAACAGACACTATCAGATCGTGAAATAATGGTAAAATTTTATTATTGTTTTGCATGTGAACAATTTTTAGGATCAGTATACTTAAATTGATAAATTTACAGACTATAAAATTAGCAAGCAAGTTAGAATCGTTGATGCAAAGTAATTCGCAGAACTGCAGTGAAGTTGGAAAGTTGAAAGCAATTCTGCAAACGAAGAAAGAGAAGGTATAACAATTTTTTTTTCAATTTTTAAATTAATAATGAAATTCGATATCTTGTTCAAAGTTAATTGGACTTTCAGTTATCGTCTTTATCGGAAGAAGTAAATAGCCAAAACGATTTGGCGACCCAACAACTGCGTCAAATCGAACTTTTGCAAACAAAACTGAACCAGTTTGAAGAACATAATTATTCCATCTGCAGGCAATTAAACGAAATTAAAAAATTAGGGAAATCAAAAGTTGATCAAATAAAAGAGCTTGAGGTGAAAATTCAGAACGTGAAATTAAAAATCCAAGCTACACTTAAGGTTTTCTATTTCTATTATATATTTTACTGTTATTAACTTATATGCTTTTTTCAAAATTAAACAATTCATCTTCTAATTACACAGGAAAGAAAAAACCTCACAGAAAAACAAATAAAAGTTGCAAGCGAGAATGACCAAAAAATGGATATTTTGCGAGAAGAAATAAGCCGGTTGCAAAATATAATATTGAAAAGTAACCAAATTATTGAAGAGATGGTAATCGAAAAAAAGAACTTTGAAGTGGAAAATAATCAGATTCATTCAAATGTCAGTCTAGCTGAGAAGAAAATGAGATTCGTTGAAAAATTGAATAATGAACTGAAAGATAAAGTCAATACTGGCGAAGAAGAGATGAAAAAACTCAAACACGAACTATCTCATTACGAGTTAGAATATTATGCTAACAGCGAAAAAAGTACAAAACCTTTCTGTCTTGAAAAAACGGAGATAGTTGTTTCACAGAAGAAAAAACTTTCCCAAACTTCTGAAACATTTACATATCCAAATATCGATGTACGTATTATACAGTTTGAGATTAATTTTACATTTTTACATTTCAATCAATCATTGTTTTCTGTTGCAGTCATTACTCTATTCGCAAATCTTAATACCTACAAATGCGAGTTCCTATCCGAATGACGTTGAAACGAATATAAGCAATGTAACTATAGAAAATTTCACAAAATTTGTAATTTTCTCTTTTGAAAAATGTAGTTTTAATTGAACTGTGATATTTCAGCTCAGTGATGGTGATTTCTTAATAAAAGATCTTTTGAATGATCCCGATGTCTTTACAAAATTTAATTGAAAGGATTAGGTAGACAAAAATGTAAGTGTTTCTTATTTATTTCTCAATAAATATACGTTATATTGAAAAAAATTTTTTCAGACATTAGAATTAGAGAGCGAATCAGGGAATATTCTAAAAAATACACATTTCAAAATGAGGAGTGAAAAATATTGGGTAAGAATATTATTTTTAATGTTAATCATATTCTCGAGAAATATGTATTATTCAGCACATATTCAGCTTGATTGAACTTTTATAATTTCAGTCACAGTTCAAGTTCTAACGAGACCAATGAAATCCAGTAGCAAAAAGAACAAAAACATAGTCGAGACCAAGAAAAACTTGAGCAATATTTTTTGTTGCTTTGTTATTATTATTACTCTTGAATTTTGCTACTGACCAGTTTATAAATGTTCAAATAAGAAAAATTGCTCCGATTATCTTGTTTCATTTAATCGAACTTGTGTATGTAGACACGTTAAAAAAAAATTCGCAGACTGATACAAGAATAAGTTTTGTAATAATGATTTTATTAAAAATTATATAAGTTACAATAAACGATAATAAAATATATTAGTAGTCATAGACGGAATGGAAATAGTATTGTTAATTTTCGTACAGATACTACAGTATTGCCTGTGATCCACGCCAAGAGGTGATTGTATGATGGCCAGTTGAATACGTGTCCGTTCCCTAAAAAATAAAAAAAGTATTTCATAAAACACTCTCGATAAACTTGCTCCGATTTTTTTTACAAAACTGAATTAATTCTCACTTGTGATAACAGTAATAATTCGTCCTGAGTATCTACTATTTTAACCGGGAAAGGAGAGCCGGGCACCAAAACTCCGGCCCATCGAACTTCTACCCGATAATCTCCAGGTTCAGTAGGATCGTATCTGCATAAAATAATTCTATCTTTTTGAGTTTCCCTCTGCATCTCCACTCTAAAAGCACCCTTCGGTCCTCGAACTCTGACCGTCAGTTGACCCGCTCCTGCACCCCTCGTGTCGCAAATGAAACGTGACTGGAAAGTGGCTAAAACTCCATGTTCAATACCAGGACCATAAACTCGAACCTAATTTAAAAAATATCACATTAATAACTAATCAATTATTCATTATTTATTCATATCAACGATTTTCATTTTATATATATACTTTGGAAGCATCTGGAGCTCCAGAAACTCGTAGAGTAAAAGGAGAGCCAGGAACATGTTCTCCAGCATATTTGATAGTCAAAGCGTGTCTTCCCGCTTCTTGTGGCTTAACATTCAAAGTAAACGTAGCATCCCCATGATCGTAAAGTTCACAATAAGCAACTTTGTGAGGTCCAACACAGTGTGCAGTCAATTCACCTACAAATTATTTTTAAATTCAAAGTAAATGAGATAATTACAATTAACAGACTCTTTTCCTCGTTTTTTTTATAAGGAAACATTTCCTACCAGGTCCAGCTCGTCTCGTGTCAATAAAACTGCGGATTTCCTGACCGACGATGCCATACTTAAGTCCATCGCCAGAGCAAATTACGCGCGACGCATCAGCGGCACTCGTAACCGCAATTTGTAAGGGACATCCTTTCAGTTGCCTTCCGTTCCAGGACACGTTCATTAATAAAGAGTCTGTTGTAATTGGAGTGTAACTTGCCCGGTACACGCTATCCCCTAATTAATATGAAACACGAAAAATCAATCTCAAATGTATTAGTTTGAACAACTTGTTCCCAAACGAAAAAAAAAAAAAAAACAATAACAACAAAAAAACAAAATAAAAATCAACAGTTGTTTATCAATAATAAAAATGCGTCCAGTATTATGCATAGCTGTTTTATAATCAATTCACCTAAATGTTGCACAACAACATCAAGTTCGCTAGTAGGCGAAAAAAGTTGAACTTTGGGTGTCCCGTTGCCGGCTTGAGATCCGTCGATGGTAAAGCTCACTTCTTCGCCGCATTTGGCAGACGTCAGACCTTTACCCCTCAGCATCACGCGATTCGAATCCTAAAATTTCGAACCATCGTACAAAAACTGACAACGACAAATAAACGATTGCATAATCTTCGTTTGAAAACTGCATACCTCCATGGACTCCTGAGTGATAGCAAGTTTAGGAGCGCCAGGGAAAGGCGCTCCGTTGAAATACAGTTCGAGTTTGTGCTCGCCTCCACTCAGTTGGCTCGGGGGCACAATTTTGATTCGGTTATTCGAGGTCATCTCAAATTTCAGTGGCTGGTCGTCGATCTTTCCGTTGAGTTCTCCAGGGCCCGCTTCCACGGTGTCGAAACTGATTTTATTCGTCGGGTACAATTTCAACCGTCCCAGCTCGTCACAGAGGGCGTTCCAGCCACCGATGACCCTTAAATTTCGGGTATCGATAATCTTCGGGTGCCAAGGGGAGCCTGGCAACTGCTGACCGGCGCAAACCACCCTCACATCAAAAACTCCCACTTCGGTTGGGACGTACGAAATGTTCCAAGTAGCTGGATTCCCACCGGCTTCGATCGTTGCCTTCGAAACGCTATCTGGCCCATCCACCTGACAAATAAAAATCAGTTAATTAAGTGCTAATGAGTATACGTGCGTGTAGACATGAAACGCGTGTCTTAAATTTGTTGTTGCAATTACCTGAACTGCCGGCGGGCTTCTGGTACCTGTGACTACAAAGTGGGCCGTTTTACCGACTTGGCCACTTATCAAGCCCTCTCCCTTGGCTCGCGCCTGTCCCGCTGCCTCGACCGTGCACATTATTGGACTATTTGGTATCGTGATTCCACCTGTTGAATCACCAATTATACGCTTATTCCTCCAATGAAACTCGTTCATTCAAAACAATTAGCTCGGTTCTCTTTTACAATCAATGCTTTTTAGGTCAATTCACACACGATCAAACAAGCGGAACAATCCCACCTTCGAATACCAGATAAATGAAATTTTTATTCCATGTGAAAGTCACTTCATTTCTTGTGTAATTAATTACTTTGTTGTAAATTGTTCCGAGTTTTGAAACGAGGAGCGAAGATTAATTGTTATTTCATTTTTCCCTATCGTTTCGGATTTTTTATAACATACTTTTCTTTTATTCTATACACTTCAATTCTCAGATCGAATTGAAATGTTAATTTTTTGTAAATTGTTCAAACGAATTTATATATTTGATTTGAACAAAAAAAATGTTTTTAAGAACTGACCGTATGTTATGTTGATCATATAAGTTCCTGGCACACTGGGTGAAAATTCAATCATTTCAGATCCGTCGTTTAGAGAGCTCACTTGTAAGGGAAGTTCTTGACCCAACGGGCTTGTCGTTGTAACATCCAAATCAGCCATCCCAGCGTCGGCATTGATAACTAAAATACCGAATCAATCATTTTACAATTCGCGCCCATAAATTAAACTTGATATAAAATGAATTGAATACAAAATTTCATTCGCACGAGTCCCGCCGCTTGGAAACTTAATCGGCGCCTACAAGTTCACACGGTGTTTGCGCAATTTATGTATGAAGTTACTAGAATGTTTGAACACCCACGTTAAAACTACGCCGGCGGTAAATCGAACGCAGTGTGGAATTATGAAAATAATAAATGAACGATTAGTCAATCGGATTTGGATTCTCGATGGATCTCAAACATCTGTGTATTGTTGCGCGGCATGTACGCGACTGCGCGAGTAGGCAAGGCTGTTTGAAAGTGCATAATCTAGATGTCCAATATCCGGTGCATTTATTGGTATAATCGCCACGAAAGGTCTCGCGCTTGGCTGCTTGAAAAAAATGCGAACGCCACTTTCTCCCTCAGTTTAAGACACGTGCGAGTTCGATCCAAGTTCGTTCAACCGACTTGTGCAGTCAAGATGCTGATGCTGCCAGTTGTGTGTTTCAAAAGTGCATTTGCATTTGATTCCGGTGCGTTCGCTGCTACATGCTTATTTTCATTATACAATCATCAATTACACGGCTTATGATTTAACTTAAATTTATTGTGCTACTTACTTTTGAAAGCTATTCTGTCGTGAACAGCGACAGTGGTTGGACCGAGTTCTTGTATCTTAACTTTGCTGGCGTCAAAAGCTTGACAGAAAAATGGAGAGCCGAGTACTGGCTTAGCACCATGCAGCACGTCAATCTTGTAGGTTCCTGTTACACCAAGAATGATTACGTTAGTACATATTCACTTTCACCGAATTTTTCATTCGATATGTCAACGCCTTATCTGGTGTATAATTTGTGAGTTAATAACAATCATTTTATCATTCAAAATAGTATCTTACGTACCAACGGAATTCGTTGTGAATTCAGCCAGCAAATTTCCATCGCGATGCTGATAACATCGGACTGGAACCGCGTTACCCTGCGGCCCACTTATTACCACATCAAATTCTTTTCCAGGTCTTCCTAATGTTTCGATTGTGAAAGATGTAACTTTTCCGACGCAAGATTGGTAGAGTCCCAATCCTGTTGCAGTCACTTCCCTTCCACCTGTTGGCCCACGTACAGCAACCTCCACAGGACTTCCTACAATTTTTTTTACATACACAGATAGATCAACAAATACTTTTTCCATAGTTGAGGAGGTTATTATTTATGTATCATTTCGATTTTTTACCTTGAATATTGACATCATTGTATTTTATATAAACTTTATGAGGAGCCGCTCTAGTCGGGTGGAATATTACTTCATAAACTCCATTGTCTCGTTCTCTGATTAAGCTGTCAACATCTGCTCCCCCCGCTCGAACGTTTACGCTCAGTTTTCCCGGACCGGCTTCTTTAGGTGTCACAACTATGGAGTATGATCGTGAATTATAAATTATAATATGATCGTGAATTATATACACTAGTCAAGAACTGCTTATTTATCAAAAAAAAAAGTTTGTTTCAAGTTTACTCAACCGACTACTTTTTATTACAAAAGTATCGTTTAATTTAACAAATGACGTTACAATTTTACATAACATTATTTTATCTTTTATTTTATAAATCATTTATTAATATTAATTATATAGAATTCAAAATTTTTAACAAACTATTCAATGAAAATTTGTTATTCAAAATAAAATAGAAAGGATCCAGTGGGAATATTACCAATGATAGTTCCAGGTCGATGACAAACCACGTCCGATATTTCTTTGATGACAATTTTGCTCGGATCGAAAGCTTGCAGTGTTTGCGAACTGACGATCTTAGAACCATTGCTGAACACAACATTGTACGTCCCAACAAACCTCGTCCTTATTTCTACACGATACAGGTTACTTGAAAGTTTTGTTAAATTACTGGGGATGATTATTCCATCAGGCCCTGTGGGACATCATTTTCATTACTATTTACAATTCATTGAAAACACTGACATACTTCCAAATCTGTTTCATTTTACCAGTTACTTCCGCAGATATAGTTCCGTCCAATCCAGGCATATCCAAATCCATATACGCAATGTTACCCACTCGGACTGCAGTTGGGCCATCTAAAGAGCTGCCAATCACAGGGCACTTGAATGGGCTCCCTAAAAACAGAATTTAATTACAAATTAGTCTCCATTTATCATTTCATTTTGAGTTTCTTTAAATTCATAAACTGAATTAGTCACCTGGGACATTGTCATCGTTGAAACTTATATTGACGTAATGAGCGCTTGTAGTTAATGGTACAAAGGTAACATCATAAAGTCCTCTGGCGCAGGCTACAACCTCAGCTTTTACAGTGCTTTCCTCGGTGCTTACAACCAACTCAAGCGTTCCCTCACCCGCTTCTGCAGCGTCCACAGTGAAAGTTGTCGCCTGGCCTAGAAGAGCCTCGGTCAGTCCAGAAACGTGCACCTGAAAGGACATTCATAAGAATCGTGAAATCTCAATCACCAGTTTCATCTTGACAAATATATGTCAACGCAAAATGGTACCTTGGTGACATCGTATATGTTGCAAGCGAAAGGCGATCCCTTGATGGGTTGACCGTCGATGAGCACGCTGATTGTGTGCCGGCCTACTTCAGTCGGAGTAAAACTAATATTATATTTGCCATCGATTGGTTCGATCGTGATTGGAAGCGCGACGTTCGATGGAGGGTTCACGATCACGTCGCACTTAGCTGTTGGTCCTTGAGGATCCACGACAAAAGATATCAGTCTCTTCACTGCGCCCATCTTCAGATTGTGCCCATTCACGATTGCCTGTCCTGGACTCACTATTTTACAACTGAACGGAGAACCTAAAAGGAAACCATCAAATTAATCAGTTTAATCTATTCATTTATTCGTATGTAAATAGCAGTTTATGTGGATGCAATGTAATACAATTTCTAGGACAAGTGTAAATATTTTACCTGGAACTGGTTCACCATTGAACCGAACACTGAGACTGTGAACTGCAGCTTCTTGTGGCTTAAAGTTGACACGGAATTTTGCATTGCCTTCGCTTTGAACGTAATTTGGAACATTCTTGCCATTAACTGCGACTATTATTTCCAGATTTCCTGCACCTGCTTGACTTGCATTTACTGAAAAAGAAAAATACATTGTTTCAAGTCTTTGAGAAAAAAAATTCAAATGCAAATTCATTTTGTTTAAGTGGGTAAGAAACTTACTGCTGAAGTACACTGGTTTTCCTACAACTCCACTGTTGATATCGGTAACTTTGACTTTGTTGGCATTGTATGCTTTTACAAGAAAAGGACTTCCTTCGACGTGTGAATTGTTCAGTTTGACTTCAACACTATGGTCACCTTAAAATTCAAACAATTGATTAAAATCAATGTTAATCAATATAAAAAAAAGAAATTCATCATAACACGTACAACAAAAAGAACACATTTCTGTTAACTTATCAAACCCATGATAATTTCAAGTTCTATATTGTTATGATTTTTTAATTGATTAATGCATGTTATCAATTTATAAAAGCAGGTAGTAACAGTGGCACATAAGTGTTTTCACCACTATCATTTGCTGTTATGTGACACTTCCGTGTGTTACGTTAAATTGATTTGAAAAATGCAAAGTTTGTTGTTCATAGCGAAAGAGTAAACTCGAAGAATAGCAACGAGTAGCCTAAAGAAAATTTCCAATTTGGGAAAGTTTCAAATTTTTTGAAGTTTGAAAATTTGAAAAAAAATCAAATACAAAATGAAGTATCACTATTTGTTAAAGTTGACACTCTCAGTCATCCTTATCATGTTGGTAAACTTTCAAAGTGTTTATTAATCAATCTGTTACAACATGAAAAATGATAAACTTAATTAATTTTTGCACAGAGTAACAATGGCTGCTGACCCTTTTGACAACTGGGTTGAAGTCATGGACAAGTACATGGTGGACAGGATCAACAAAGATCCTTACAGCATATACATCGACATTAAATCCGACTTAGATTTCTTCAACGACAAACTTAGTAGACTGAAAAAGGACATTGATTACCAAGTAGTTTACACGCAAGAACTTCTCAAAGGTGTTGGAACAGAACTCGCCAACAGAACATCGATACTTTCCACTGAAATGAACGCGTTTCCAGAAGCCATCGATAAAATGAACAAAAATCTGACCCAGCTTCAGGATAACATCGTAGATCTCCCCAGAAAGAAGGTCTGCTACTCGAAACTGTCTCCTACGATAGACACCGAGAAGGACATGGGAGTGGACCTTCTGAACAAGTCCATGGAGTTTATGGAAAGCGGCAAAATGATGACGTCAAACATGCTGAGAGTGGCGGGTCAGGTGGGCACCATCGCGAATGGCATCAAAAGTCAGGAGATGGAAGACGCCCTGAAAAACTACCGAAAGAAAGTTGACGCCAAACTGGACCACATCACACGACAGTATACAAACAACGTGCACAAGACTCTGCTTGAACTTGAAAGTAACGTGAAATCGCTCATGATGCAGCCTCAGGATCAGAGAACCATGAAGATGGCCAACGAGGTCAAACGGGAAGCTCAAAAACAGCTGGAGCTTATCAGATCGAAAACGCTGTTGGACCTGGAGGACGAGTTGGCAGTGGTCGTAAAGTCTCTTGAGAAACTGCAGTTGACGGTTGGGGATATCAGTTTTGCGTATGATATGGTGATACAAAAAGCTCAGTTTATGGTTCATGATATTGATAGTACTTATTATAATGGTGTTGAGCAGTCTCACTATAGTGGGTACAGGATCAACAGGATGGCTAACTTGACTGTGACTCTTCCCGATGGTATGATTGTTATAAATTGTCATTACTGTGTTTTTAAATTCTTTGGATGTTCTGGATCATAGTGACTATAATTGCAATTTGTAATATGATGAAATTTGGTTTTGTGTTTTAAAATAGGAACTAAGCTGGACAGTTCGGAATATGTTCCTGTTTATACTCTTGGTGAAAATGAACAGATATACTCCATAGCTCAAGCTGGGATGGATATGGTAATTTTGATTATAGGAACGGAAGAAGAAGAGAAAGAAGAAGTAGAAGTTGAAATTACAGAGGAAAAGAAAAGCGAAGATGGAGGAGAAGATACAGTGGAAGAAGAAAAAGCAAAAAAACAACCCAACATGTACACCAGAAAAGTTTTCAAGATGTACGTTGATGAAACGACCGACTGGGTGTACATGTGGGTTTATAAAAAATGGTACAGTTACCCAGGAAACCAAGTACATCTACAGTTACAACGGAGAGGAGTGCTGAAACGTAAAAATTTTGCCACCCCTGGAGAGTTGATTTTTTTTTATCAAAATCTCCATCTGCGAAGTATTATTTTTCCTCATACTCTACGAATCAGTCACATTGTTTTTAAATTTTATATTACATACAACCGAGCAAAACTTATGTAATTATATAAACAATCTCCGCAAATGAGTGATCATTTTTTGTACTTTGATTATGTAAAATTTAAATTGTATTAATCAATTTAATAATAAACGTTTATGAGGATAAAAAAAACACGTTGAATAACATTTTTAAACGTATATATTGCGTCGACGATGGTTCAACAAACATTTTCTTTTTAACAACTTGTTTGCTAGTGAAAATTACTAATTCATCAAAATGGCTGTTTTGACAACTTATCTCCAACTGTTTTGTATTTTCTTCGTCGTGGTATCAACGTGAGTAATTCAATAGATATCACCAATACTCTAAAATGACAAAGTCTGACTGTTTAAGAGACTTTCAAACACTCAAATGTTCTGCGTCTGAACGATGAAACGTTATCAGAATTGAGAATATTAAACATTCATAAAAATTCCATATTGTTACAAATGTATACATCAAAATGAACAATTATAAAAAGTGATTTTATTAAAAATAATTTCTGGCGCAAAATGTAAAATGTCAAACGTATTATTTGCATTTATTAAAATTTTTTAATCAAATTTTTGTAGCAAGGAATTATTATGTGATGATTAAATGTTAATTACGATCATTTTTCATTTTTTCTTTTCAGTCAAACTAACGACTACGAGAGACAGTTGATGGGCCAAATGAACAAGCAAATAGACATGGGAATAACGCGGTTCAAACAGTACCAACAACTTGAAGACACTCTTCAACAAACCCTAACAAACGTAGTATCGAGAAATCGGCAACCGGTACTAACCGATACCCCAATCAGAGTACTGTCAAAATTAGATGACAACATCATGAAAATATCCACCCTACAACTGAGGCCTCCCAATTACGAACCTTTTACTGACAATATGGAAATTTATTACGACAAACTGAATGCCACAGCAGAAGACCTAACTAAAATCCGAGACAATCTGGAATCGATATATTTTGAAAACAAGCAGCTGTTTGAATCATTGGAACTTCGGGTGTTCGATTGCGAATTTTCAAGCGGAATCGGGTCGAAGAAACAAGAGGTTTTAGATACCGTTGAAAAGGAAGCGTACCTTATCAAACAAGTCATTGGTGAAAAATTGAACAACCTCAATCTCGATGGGAGGGAACAAATGAAGGAATTTCAAGAGATCAGAAACACGGCTCAGATATTGTTAAGTGACTGGATGAAGAACCTCAACACAGCTGTGAAACCTTTGCAGAAAGAGATGCTGCAAGATTTCAAAAACGCCGTGGACAGGTGCAAAGCGGTGAATCCCGAAGCGAACGAGATAAACTCCAAACTCAAAACTGCGAGCAACGAAGCCTACAGTGAGATGGTAGAAATGGTATCTGAGGCAAAGCAGATTGTTGCAGAATGGGAAGTCGTGCGGCAAATCAAAAGCGTCGTTGAAATCTCAGACGAAGGTTGTAATTTGGCTGGAAAGAATTTTTTTATATTCAATTTTTATTTATTAAATTTATTAAATTATTGATCATTTAAATATTGAAATTATTACAGGAGACCTGTTCCCGGAGGAATCAGAAGAAATTCCAAGTCCATTGCCCATCCGGAGGAACAAACAGGCAAAAATTGAAACGAAGACGGACAAATCAGAAGACGAAATAGTAGTTCTAAAGGAGCAGCAGCGATATGACGCAAACACCGATATATTTACCCAGACTAAATTGCGAAACGGCAGAATAGTTGATGTGAAAAAATGGTTGATCAAATATTAAGGGGTTTGATCGTGAAAAATAAAAAATAAAGGGTTTAATTTAATTTTCTTACCGACATCCTTGGGAGTGAATCCAGCGGTGTAGCAACCAGGTGTAGTTTGCTTAACATGAACGTGTAAGCTTTCCCGCGTAGGTGAAAGTACTTGGACCGTGGGTGTTCCTAAAGAAGCATCGGCTTCGATGTTGAACGTAGCGACGCGGTACACCGACACTTTTTCCAGGCCTTCCGTAATTAAAACTTTCGCGGTATCGCTCACCTGGCCAATTAAAAACACATTTCAAAATCATATAACTGTGAATCGCTGCCGTCGTTACTTGAAAAAAAAAAAAAATAAAAAGAAATAATTTTTTTTCTTCCTGATCGAGTCACCTGACAATTGAATGGACTTCCTGGAACATCCTCGCCATTGAAGCGTAGATCGACTGTATGTATAACTGGCTCACGTGGAGTGAAGGATATCGCGTAGGTATGGGGTCCTTGAGCTTGGGCTGAAGTTGGTACGCGACCACCGTTTACAGTTACCTCCAAGTTTCCTGGTCCAGCTTGACTCGTTTCAACTGAAATGTTTCGTTATTAACTAATCGTCTATGATAAAACCACAAGATTAAATTACTAAATATTTTACTCCTCTTAAGAGCTTGCAATTTAAATTCTGACGTTTCTACAGTTAAGATTAAAAGCAAATGGTTTATTTATAATCTTGAAAAAAAAAGCAAAAATTCCAAACTCTATTTAAGTGTAACCGAATTGCACATTTCATTTTTTTATTATTTTATTAACTTTTTAAAGTTGAGTTCTTCTGGAACAAGTAAAATTTAATTCATTTGCAACTATCCAGTTATGTGGATGACAAATTTTGTTTCAAAAGGACCTGAGAACTGCAAAATTGAAAGGTCCAAATTTGATAACTAAAATTGCACATTTCAATTTTGTATTATTTTATTAACTTTTTAAAGTTGGGTTCTTCTGGAACAAGTAAAATTTAATTCAGTTGCAATTATCCAGTTATGTGGACAAATTTTGTTTCAAAAGCATCTGAGAAGTACCAAATTGAAATATCCAAATTGACATTTTCGCATATGTCTGTGAAATTTTTGGATCCAACTTTGACGACAGGTTTTTGATGAAATGAGCAAACGTATTGCAGATATACCTTATGGTGTTTATAAATACCTAAAAATGTGACGGGTAGTCCGATAACTCCCCTCTTGGCATCCTTGACCTTAATGGCGGTGACGTCATAAACTTTACAACTAAATGGGCTACCGACAACCGGAACATTTCTGTGGCTCACCGATATTCTGTGTTCCCCTACAACTCGTGGCGTAAAAGCCACGGTGCAGGTCGTATCTTTGTTATCGGTCACTTGAGCTGGTACGGCCTGTCCGTTGGGTCCTATCAAGTCCGCAGGTTAGTAGTTTCAAATTATTTATTAAAGTTAGCCGAGTCAGTGCATCACATGTCAAATCAAATACCATGTTAACAAGCAGTGTTAAATGGCAACAACAAAAATTAAGCAGATGTTATATTTTCATCCATCAGCTCGCTTGTCTGATAATGGAAAATAAAGATAGTTTTCCAAAATAGTCAGGCTTGGCTTTTGAGGTCTATGCAACATACTGGCAGACAAATTAGATTCTATCATGGCAATTGGATATTATTTATAAACTTGGCACCAATCCAATTAATATTACTTTCAAGATTATTCATATTATTAACATTGTCTAATATTATTACACGAGAGGATATAGCATGGCGAGACAGAATGTACAAAGCAAGTTGCATTTTAGAGAAGCTTGCGAAATTGTTAGTTTTTTCGTTCACAGGGTTCGATAGGATGTGGAAAGTACACCCAACCACCTATTATAACAACAAGGGGTCACATAAATTACGGTTAAAAAAAATTCATTCATAAAGCTAGGGTTAGACAAATAAGGTTGTTTGAAAAGTCTAGTATTGTCGTAGTCTGAAATTTGGCCGACCTGCAACAGATACAGAAAGAGGTGTGCACTCAAGCCAACTATTGTGAACCAAATTATTATTCATTATTATTAATCAATTTTCACACAATTCAAAATAGAATCTCGTTTGTTAATTATCAGCAAAAGTGAAATGTACATTTATGTTTTTGCTTTTAGACACTTGCTCTTTAAATTTCTCAACAAATTTTTTACTACCCGAGTTTCTTCTGTTTCGTTACTAAAATAATAACAATAAATGTAACACTCATTTCCTCACAACTATTAAAGGAAACAACAACACAGTCATGAATAAAGAAATAAATAAATAAATAAACAATTGTAGCACTTAATGAAACAAAAGACTCATCGGGTGTGAACATATGTGAAATAAATGACTACGTGCGGGTCATGCACGAACAGTGGTTTTAACAAACAAAATATAGAAACATACAAGATTTGTGTAAGGAGCGATAATCTTTTGTATAAAGAGCGATTTTTGAGTGAACGCGTGAAACGGCCGTTAGCGAACGAACAAGAGAAACTTTTTCGTTACAAAGTGGCGGTGGTGCTATTGACATTTAGTGGAACCACACTGGTTACAAAATGAACGGACATGTAAAAGAACGATAGATATCTAGGCGAACTGATTCAAATGTACCTTCAACGTTAACTTCAAGATCTTCCAAGCTACCAGCAACGTTACTGACTGTCAAGTAACTTTGCCGACCCAAACCAGCGCTGCTTAGTGCCTGTCCACTGACTGTCACGTGACTGTCACCACCTACCCTGGTGACAATTGGACAGCCGGGTACGGTCTGTTTGTTGAATGCAATGTTTATGACATGTTCGCACGCCTCGAACGGTACGAAACTGACCGAAAAGCGAGCGTTGCCTTGCGGTGTCACTTGGGTGGGTATGTTTTGGCCTCGCGCCGATATCGTTATCTCCAAATTGCCCTCGCCTGCTTGACTTGCGTCGACTGTCAAACAAGTAAAACAAATTTTCAGTTGGTTTGAATATTGACGTTTGGTATATATTTGCACGGTTAAAAAAAGCAATTTATTTTTACCGGTGAAATGTGTAGGTTGGCCGACACTCCCCCTGGCAACTGGGCCGATTAATACTTTGTTGGCATTGAATGCTTTGGCCAGGAAAGGAGTTCCGTTGACGGAATGGCGATTGTATTCAACGTTGATTGTATGCACGCCAACGTCCCGGGGTGTGAATTCAGCAGTGAACCCGCTGTCAATGTCGCCAGTCACTTTTACTGGCAACTCGGACACAGGCCCTGAAAAAAAATTATTATTATTATTATTCACGGGTATGCACCCTTTACAAAAACATTATATTACATTGATATTACACATCACATAAAATATTACAACTATAATATATTCTACTAACATCACTACTACTGTTGTTATTCTATTGTTATATTATTATATTATTGTATATCTGAACGAGGCTGATATATGCTAAATATCAAATATTTTAAAATCTCTTTATATAACTTACCCTAGTGAAAAGAATCATATATTGTCCATACATAAAACATATATTGACAATCCATATATGAAAAATATTAAAAAATATATGGTCAATATATTATCAATATATTGTCAATCTATTGATAATATATGGACAATATATGATCTTTTTTACTAGGGTTGTATATTTTCTCATGCACAAATATTGTGATAAGATTTTATTAGTATATACTGCTGCCTTTATACGAAATAAAATGAAAATATATAATATATCATAACTATAATTTATTAATTTATCTCGTTCAAGATTTTTTTCAGTTGTTTATTTATCTCATCCAACACTGAAAAAAACTCACTGATATCAAGTATATAATATACTTGAAAAAATTTACTTGAATTAAGTATATTTCACGTGAATGAAGTATATTTTTAATTTTTTTACTTATTTTGTATTGAATTAATTGAATTTAACTTTAATCAAGTATATATATTCTCAAATATACGTGATAATATTTCCTACTTGATTTAAGTTAAATATACTTGATACAAGGTAGCATTTTTTTCAGTGAAGTTATATCTCATTCAATACAGAGATTTTTAGACTGAGATTTAGATGAGAAAGAGATGTTAAAAGCAATTCGTACCTCTGACAGATACCGATAGTTCGGCACTGCCACTTCCGTCAACTGCCATGTGGAAGGTGGCAGCTTGATCCACCGGTATCAATTCCAGGTGATTGAGATTCAACGTAACCCGACTCGTGTCGGATACGTTGCATATGAAAGGACACCCAGGAACGGCTTCACCGTTGAATTTAATATCAATGTAGTGTAATTTTGCGACGTCGGGCGTAAACGATACCAGACACCGACCCCCACCCACCACTTGCACGTGATTCGGCACTTCTCCCTCGTTGATCGAGATCTCAAGCTGACCTTCGCCGGCCGCACTTGCATCAACTGAAACGAATTCATTTGCTTATTATTATATTTCATTTACATTATCATTTTGTTGGTTATTGAGCGTAATAACGCGCTTGGTATTTTATTATAACAGGGATTTCAAGTGACCTCGAAATTGACAGGCATGACCAACAACAGCGCTGGGTACGTCTGTAACTTGGATGAGGCTGCTATTGTACACTTTCGCGACAAGCGGTCCAGCTGGCAACTTTTGTCCTGCGATGCTCACTTCCACCAGGTGACTTCCGACCTCGTTGGGAGTGAACTCGACTCGAAACTCTCCCGGTCGCCCCGGTTCGTCCTGTATTCTAGCAGGGATGTGTTTTTTCGACGGCGCTGCAAATGTCAAAAACATATTGTTAGTTGTCAATGTCAACTTGAGTTAAAAATTGTCCGTATGATTTTTCATTGTTATCATTATTATTTGAATTATTTCAATGATCGACTTACTTATTATGTGAACGTCGATTTCGCTACTACTAAAACCGAGGGCTGAGAGTTCGAATACCGCAGGACTGCCGGCCGGAACCAGCCTCACGGAGTCCCCGACCACAGACATCTTTGGGTTAGGCATTACGCCTATCCTCCAGGGTGATCCTGAAAAAACAATGATCATCAAAATATGTCTCTTTTAGTTTAACTCAATTTCAAACTTAATTTTAATTTTATTTTATTTCAAACGAACCAAGTTTATTAAGAGTAGAATTTAAAAAAAAGGTAATGTCAAAATTGTAACTTTGTAATTTCATTTAAAGGACAACTGAAGTAATTTTGACGAATAAAAGCAAAGTTGATTTTCAAGTTTATTTTAATGAATGAATTATAATTATTTTAACGGTTTAGCCTCTTATAATTGTGTTGATCAACCTCTTCTTCATACAATCTAAAAATACGCCAAATAAGTTTGAGTTAATTATGTAAATGATCGTTCATTTTTAACTCATCTTTTTCGTCACATATTACTTCATGGTTGGAGTAATTTAAAATGTACGGGCTAATTGTAAATTGGTATATAATTATTTTTGTTAACATTTTTTCTAACATTTTGTAAAGTTGAACTTAGAAAATAATATCATAGAAGTGCATAAAAATTTGTTCCACAGACAAATATAGCAAATATTTATAACACATAAAAATGGCTTGAAAAATTTATGTAAATCTGAATTTATTAAACTTTATATGATAATTTATAACGGCTTGCAAAATTCTGTCACATAGGTTTATATTTTAGTTCATATGGCATATTCATATATACAGTCCATTAAATATACTATAACATCAACATATTAACCCCGTACCTTGCAAATGACATGGAGAAATAGTTATTTCATTTTTTACACGAATTGTCACTCGACATAATATTTTCCGTCGATGGATTAGGTAAAACAGGTTGCAACGACGTAAAATGAATCATTAAAATCGTAAAATTTATAAACATTTCAAAGAAAACTGACTTTTAATGTTAATCATTTTAAAAAGTCAAAAATTTATAATACGTCTAATGAAAAATTAATGTACCACAACAATTTTTAAATAATTCTAATTCAATTTTTAATTTTTAAGATATAAAAACAAAATTCTATTTTTATTTTTTAATTTTATTAATCAAAATAATTAACCTGACACTAATTATCCCGCTGCGACAATTATCCTAGTTACCCTATAAGAAATCAATAACCCTTTATCGAATTTACAGTTACTTGTTTTATAGAACCTGATCTAATCAACCTCTGTTTCAAATATCTTTTATATCTTTTTTTTTAATTATGCGATAGTAAAATTAGGAACTGTGTCACACCGCTATCAAATTCGGTTCAAATGGGCCACGATCGACACACACAGGTCAATCGAAAACACAAACACAGGTGCGGTCTAAAACGTGTGTTGGAATTCAAGAAAAAACCCCGTTACTCCAATCTCTTCATTAAATTCAAATATTCTCGCGAGAGTGAGAATGCAGAAGCGTTTGTAACCGACAATTATGAATCAACATTCTCCATCGATGTTGTACCTCGTGCCTGACCTCATCTTAGATTTTTATACTATTTATCATTCACCAAATGTTCACTTCTAATGAACGTGAAAAATGCACCGTGAAATTTCGTGACCAATCAAACGAAAGTTGATTGATTTTCAATCAAAAACTAAGTTGTCGATTCATTTTAAATATCATCCAAATGATATATCAATTACTTTGATTTGTTTCACATAAGGAAAGAAAAGAAAATAGAAATAAAAAAAATAGAAGTACCGTTTTGTGGCAACTGAACTTGAAAAGGTTCGCCGAAAACACAAATACAATAATTAAAACAAATATCTTAACGTAGCATTTCAATTTTCTATAAATAATATAATAGAATGATAATAGCAGTAATTTTTTATCTTTATGAATTACAGGTCAGTACGAAAAGAAGAAGATGAAATACTGTAAAATTTTCCGCCGCAAAAGTTAAGAAGAAAAATTAAAAAATTAAAAATGATTTTTTTTTTCGTTATATGACCAGCGACTGTTATGTAACTTTTGTTTACTTGTATATATTTTTTTCATAATTAGTTTGTCAGTTGGTGCACTAGAAATTAAAAAAAAAAAGATGTAACAATAAGTTTTGAGTCTGTTTTTTTAATGAATGGCGTCAACGAGAGATCATTCTATTGATGCACCTTGTAATTATGTTGGAAACTGTTTCTTGAAATACTTCTGTAACATAGTTGAGAAGAAATTTACATAGTTGAGCTGATGTAAATGGTACCGACTATAAATACAAATAATTAGTTGAGAATATTGTACACACGATTTCACACACTCGATTACACATTTTCTTTTCGTGTAAAAAAAAAAATAAGCACGGTCGTGTGCAGTGTGTTGCATTTTTCAAAAATTGGTCAAATCTTTCTTATTCAAATGACAAAATTTTCTATTTTCGTCGTGACTGCGCTACCTTTTTCGATTACAAATAATTGTGAGGAGACGAATAATAGAAAGCGTAAAATTCAAACTTATCTCCTCGAGCTTTAAAGATGACGATTTTGAATAACGGGTTTTAAACTTGTGGGTAAATTTTTCAAATTTTTCTGACACTTCTCAAATGACGACAACAAAAATAACAGGGGGAGGGGGAAGAAAAGAGGAAAATAATTTAAAAAAACACGATTCAAAAATGGTACATTTTCACGATAAAAAATATTGGTCATTTTTTAAATTCGGGTGAATTCAAATGGTATAACTTTCGACTGAAAAATGGTCTCAGGAGCGTCGTCGCCCGAAGCGATCTTTTGACAGCGGAATGCGTCTGAATTTCACCGCTATGGAATGCCGTACCTGGCGGAGAAACTGTCGATCCCTCTATCCAACCTGAAAAATCGCGAAATAAAAAAAAAGACACTTCGGTTCGGTCCGAGTTGAAATATTGGCACAGAAAAATAATGATCACGCACTCGCGAAACACCCACACTTTGGATTAGACGCGCGGTTTGACGGACCACGCTGGCACCAGGGGGATTAACGGGACCAGCATCTTTCAAGTCCAACTTGACCGACTGCTCAATCGACACGAAATTGGTCCCGACTAATTCAAAGATGTTGCACGAATTGTTTCACACGGTGAAACGTCAGCAGATCGCGATTCATGGACGTTTTCGAACCGACTCAACGACAGCACGATTGTGACCGCCAACCTACCTCCACTGCGCCTGGCTAATCAGGAGCGTATTTTCACCTGCAGTTACCTGCCGGATCGGCTCGCTCGCTTCTCCAGTGACGGACCCAACTTTGCCCCCCCTCCCAATCTCTTAAATTTTGAAACAAAAATTTTTTGCAAATTGAAATAAAAAGTTTATTTGAAAATTAAAAAAACGTTTGTTCGCAAAAATTGGAACGGATGGGGAAACGTTTTTTTGGTTAGAAAAAAAAGTGGATTAGAAAAGACTGTTAAATGAAGATAAACAAAAGGTAATGAAATTTGAAAAGTGAAGTTTTTGCTGAAATAATGAGAGTTAAAAAAAAAGGTACTGAAATATTCTTCAGAGAAAACTTTCATTAGCTATTAAATTGCACCTGCCTGATGTCACAATGGTTTGCTTTGAATGGCTAATATATCGATGACTAATTTGTAATAATTTTAATATCTTGTGCATAAGTTATACTCAATTCATCAACTTCCTAATGCGTATAAAATAAATTGTACGCTTCAAAGAAATCTGAACACCTTGTTTTCAATCGTTTTGATGAATTGTTGTTTCAATTATTATGATTTATTCATTGTACAAATTGTCAGATGATCAATTAATCTTTTGTTCCAAAAAATTATTTCCTACTTGAAAATTTTTTTTGAAAATTCAATTATCAAAAATTATTTTAAAAAATTATACATTGAAATTGCACTCAAACTAGATTTAGATTTGTTTTAACTCGTTAAAAATTTTGATGATCATGGAATAGCATAACGAATTAATGAAAGTTAATAATCTCGAAAAATAAGATTGATGATATTTGTTCCCCATTGTGGCCATCAGAAAAAAATCTGCGAAAAAGAAACTTAAAGAAGAAGCAGTGAAATTAAATTTTCGACGTAACTTGAAGCTAACAGAGGCGATTAGACTTTTCTGTGCGACACGCAACGCACGTAGTTATACAATTATCTTTTGCCATTTTCACCATATATATTTATATATGATCGACGATCACGCTAATTGTATAATTTATTGTCTCGTTCAAACGCCAATCAGGTAACAAAATTCACCCGAAAGATGATCTGTTTATTCGCGTCCCATTATCGATTCCCAGGCAATAAAAACTCGAATGAAATTTCAAAACCGGAAACCCCCAGCTTTTTTTACACATTTTCTCTCAATAGCTTGTGAAACCGCTTGGACTTGATTATCGCAATTACGCTATTTAGCTGGACGCATTTCATAAATTTATGTTCAACATTTTCTTCAAACTGTTTAATTTTAAAGTCGAAAAATTTTTTAATTTTTAAATTCGTTCGATTGAACTTTGATCTTCGATTTTTTCAGGAACACTGGTCGTGAACAATTCATAATCTAATTGTACAACAAATGAGGGAGCACACAAATCGGACCTGATTATGGTGGATTAAATATTGTGATTAACCGGGAGGGACAATGGCAACTAAATAAATAAAATGTTGCAGCCATCAGCGAGGCTAAAGGAGAGAGATAATAAAACGCGACGAGATGTTAGTGAAAGTGTGTTAGTAGGGTAATAATAGAACTATGAATACAACGCCGGTCCGCAAGAACACGGCAACATTTTTGCATACGAACAATTAAAAAGAACATTGTCAATTGCAATGCCAATAAATGTTGTTTAAACTCGCCATTGAAACAACTCCCAGCGAGTACAATGTTCGACCCCGTCAGACAAAACGATTATCTTCTCACCGAAAGGTGAAAAAATTGAAAATAACTTGATGACAGGCCGACGGTCATAAAGTCATGTCGGCCAATCGAATGTGTCAAATTTCATATAGTTTCACTGATGCAAATTTCTCTTTTCTTTTCCGTGGGTTTATTTTCTCATGCACCTATCGGCTTGCATTTCTTTCCTTGTCCTTTCACTTTTCATCTTCGTCTCTTCGGGATTCATCTCTTCTGACATCGAAGATAAATTGTCAATAAACAATTATTTCCTCCTGGCTAAACTTCCTTTCCCTTCGATTGTTTTCCTACATCAAAGATAGACACACGTTTCACAATTGAAATTCCTGAAACTATCAAGTTGGATATTTTTTTATAATTTTTAATTTGTATGTTTAAAATTTTTATTTTAGATGAAGGTTCTGACGCGACCAAATTCACCCCTGGAGATCTCCCTCCAATCGGTTGGCAGTTGCTTGCTCGACTGGCTCTCTCTCTACTCGAGCTCTACGATCTCTATGATATAAAGCTATGTATGTATGTATGTATGTATACTATAGGAGGAAGAACGAACGCAAAGCAAAGGATTCCAAGCGCCAAGAATACAACCTGATTGTACAAGACTCGTGAGAGCACAGATCCCAGTCGTGTTTGTACAAAAACAATTGCAACTTTATATTATAAAATAAATTTAATTTGTTCATTTGTATGAAATCGATGGAATCTTAGATATTGAGCAATGTGGATTGTACATTTTTTTAGTTGTACCTCTGGGTTCGATTGGAATGTGTTTGTTTGAGATTGTCTATGCGACTGAGACGAATATTAAGAATGATGCAACATGGAGAACGATCGGAGATCGCTCAGTGACCCGTTAGGTCGGAGAGAGACGGAACGAGATTCGCCTGGCATATAGCGGCGACTCAAAACACGCGCCTTGGTTAATCGATTACTAGGCGAATATTTCGCTGGCGTAGCATCTCGAGTCATTTGCATGTGCCCTGACGGTTACGTAAAAGAGAGTGCATCATCCGTGGAATGTTACAGATTTGACACGTATAGCCATTTGTATACTTTTGTAAACCTTTCCGTTCCTCGGATCTATTTATACTGCACAATTCTATTTATTCTAATTTTTTTGCACTTTATGTATTTCATTTTATGTATTTAGGTTTCGATTGAATAATGTCAAGTTTCAGGCGACAACTCGATTGGAAAATTCTATAATGAAAAGCAGTTTTAAAAATAATAGGCTCTGATTGAAAACAAGAGCTTTTACTTGTTTTTTTTTTTTTTGTTTTTGTTTTACACCGACGAAGATGGCAGCTTAATTGTTTACTTGTTTATCAAGATGTATTTGGCTTTTTTGCAGTCACCTTAAACTGGTCATTAGCGTATCTCATGAATAATTATGTACCAGATAAAAAGTAGGTCTCGCTTTATAATTACGGAATATTTTTTTTTCTTAAATCAATTTTCAACCAGTCAGAGTGTCTCAATTCATCGGAACAGTTTCAGGCCATTTTTACAACTACATTTTGAAAGATTATTATATGTATTGATCGTGTTTGAAAACTTCAATGAAGAGAGGGACGCTGGTCCGTTTCAGGTTTTTAGAAGGTCAAACGCCAGAAAACGAGGCACCGCATTTTTGTGCAAAATAAAGCCGGGGATCACGCAAACATGACGAGTTACGTAAAGCGCTTCGAGATCGTTCTCTCGTGGCCATTCATTCATGAATTCATTGCGAGCGACAATCGCAAAACGGGTGTTACGAATTTTTCATCCTGTCGCGCATTGAAATCACCATCGGAAACAAGCCGCAGAGGTTGAAAAACGCTCGCGGTGATACGAACGCTGCGAATGCCAATGACTGTCCCTATGGACTTTTTGCGCGCGCCCACATTTGCTATGTTTTCTTTGCGTAAGCGACGACGTTCATTCAAACGGCGTTCAATCTTTCCTCATCAGCCAGCACACATTCCTTTTCTCCAATTTTCTATTCCTCCTCTGCTGCACTTCAGCATTGGAAAGACATTAGAGATTTTCTCCCGACAAAAAGGTTCAACTTCGCTCACCGGCCTTACAATGTTGTTACTTCCTTTTTTTCCTTTTACCCATCTTCACAATTGCATTGCAAAACGGTCGTAATTTTATTCATTATATACAATTTTTTTTGATTGCTTAAAATTTTAAATTGCCCCTTTTTGGGACAATCACGCGGAGGATCTTTGGCCTCCGCGGCGCACCGAGGAATAAATGTTTCTTTAACTTTTAATATATAACCAAATGCGTCAACGTAATCGGACTGCAAAAGCCACGCCTATAATTCAACCTTTTTTTTATACAGAGAAATGTCTACTCGATTGAATACGAGCCAAAGGTGTCGGGGCATATTTAATCATCATGGTAAATTATTCTCACAACTATACCAAAAATGCGACAGAACCAGTTTTCAAAACAATTTCACGTCAATCAGCATAAAAGGTTTTCTTATTGATTACTCCCACTGTACTGAAAAAAAATTTAATCAAACTGAACAGTCAGGATTTGGCGGGACAAAAACAAAAGACGAAGGAAAGGATCAAAGACTTTGTCGAAGCGCTCGATTGAGCACTTCCTAACGTGGCTGTCGCGTGACGTAAATACAGGATATGGAATCTTGTACGTGACAAACGGTTTCATCCGGATGTCGACGGGTTGCAGAGGCATTCGTGCAGGAAAATGTTTCGGAAACAGACGGCCAAGTTCTTGGATGTTTATTGGTGTCAGTGGAGCATGCGCCTGTGAAATCGCTAGCCAACGACCCGACCAATGACACGAGAGAAACAATCTTACAAATTTAGAAACCCAGTTGATGTTGCAAAAAAAAATGGTGAATTGCAGCAGTCGATTTTATTTGCAAATGATTATTTTTTCTTCTTGAAAAATCAATGCCTGTAAACAAGAGTTGAAAAAAATAATTGATGAAATATACGTTGAGAAATCTTACCAGGTACGGGTTCTCCATTGAAGGTCATTTCCACGACATGCGTAATTGCATCGTGGGGAACGAAAGAAGCCACAAATCTTTGAGTGCCAAGAGGTTTAATGTAACTGGTTACGTGACCGCCATTGACGAGTATTTCCAAATTGCCCGAACCAGCTTTGGAGCCGTCAACTAAACCACAAAAAACAAAAGTATGAAAAATAAAAACAAAAATAAAAAACAAATCAAGTGCCTTTGTTACACCAAGGGACTGAAATGTTGCTCACTTTCAAATTCGACTGGTTCGTTAACAATGCCATCAGGTATGTCACCCACTTGAATGGCTCTTGCATTGAAACCTTGGGACCTGTAAACAACAATGAGTTGATCCATTGTCTAAGCATTGCGGTTGGATTTGAGAATTGTAAAATGAATCATTGACTTGTACCTAAAAGGCGAGCCTTTGATATGGTGGCCGCTCAGCAAAACTTCAATCGTATGCTCTCCAACTTGTTCCGCTGTTATTGTAAATTTGTCACCTCGCAGAGATTTCTGAATGGAGATTGGTTTTCCATTCGGTCCTGAAAAAATAAACAGCATGAGAATTTAGAAACGAGAAAAGTTGTTTGTTCGTTTGATCTTATACAATTGGAAGAAAAATTGATGTCACCTCTAACAATAACTTCAACTTTACTGCTATCCACGCTTGGATCCAAGCTAAACGAGACCGGTTTCCGAACAGGAAGAGTTTCTAATGCACCGCCATATACCAGATTGGCTTTCGAACCACTTGAAAGTCTGCTGCTGGTTCCGTTATGGTATCTTCCTTGTATGGTGTCAACGGTGTCCGCGCTTTTATAATAATAATTGTTGCTCTTGTTCTTCAGGATCCCCTGCGACTGATTCTTCGACAAGTCATTGTCAGAGCGTTTCTCAGAAAGGTTGTAATCCCAGCTGGAGTATTTTTGGAGCGTGCTGTAAGTCGTCGTGGTATCCTTGATGGTTTCTGTTCTATAAGAGCTTTTGTAATCGGTTATCGAATTGCTCCCGTCTAGATGGTCCTTGAAGGACGAGTCGTTAGTCAGATTTGCAAGCGACTCTAAACTACCGTACGAAAGGAGAGATTTGGTTTTTGCTATAGCATCCCAAGAATCTCTTCTAGGCATGCTTCCGAATGTCGATGAAACTAAAAAGCAAAAACATCAATGATCAAAACAAATGTTTACAATAAGTAACTAAGTTTTAGAATATATTTAAAATTTTTTTACAAACCTTTAACGTTGCTGCTAGTATCAACAACACTGGCGCCATTGTGCCTGGAATAATAGTCCTTATCACTAGCTCTCGTATCGGAAGGACTAGTGGTTCGAATGTTGCTGTACAAACTTTGACTGGGCGATCTAGACCTTTTGAGCGATCCAGACTGGTAGATGTCTTTCGATTCTTTTATAATCGTCGTTTCGGTTGTGCCGTTTATCGGCGGCGATCGAGATCGTGTTAACGTGCTTGAGTAGATGTCTTTTGACTCCTTTATCGGCGAAATGTTTGGTGACCTGGAACTGCAACACCAAAGTCAGTTAACAATTTATAAATCACACAAATTCTTACAACAAAAGCCATTAAACAATTGGTCCATTAAAATTATTATTTAAAATCCTTGGTCTGGTACCTAGATCGGTTATAATAACTGGAAGAATAAATTTCCTTGGTTTCCCTGATAATTGAAGGACTTGTTTCCGGGGACCTGGGTCGTCTCCCCAGCGGACTCGAAGTTGCAAACTTGGAACTCTCCGGGGACCTCTGCCTTGTCAACGGACTCGAGCTGTGATACTTCGTACTTTCGTACTTCGAAGTTTCTATTGGAGACGTAGCTCTCGCCAGCGGACTTGACGAATGATACCTGGTGTTTTCGGATGAATAATTGTTCGTCTTGTATGAGTTCGAATGGTACGTCGGACTGGGCGAGGACTTGTAAATGCTCTGCGTGGAGGAATAGTTGTTGTGAATCGGGCTGGTATGTTGAGTGTTCAGGCCATTCATCTTCCTCTCCAGCGAAGACAGGTGCGACGAAGACTTGTCGTACGTTGACGTCGACGAATTTCTCGATTTCGATCTTGAGCTCTGAGTTCCAACGCGGAGGGAAAAGGGCGAGCCTCGCACGTCCGAACCGTTGAAGTAAACGTAAACTCGGTATTTCCCTGTTTCTCGGGGGAAGAAAGTTACTCGGTATCTCATGGGACCGATATCTTCGAATCGGTGGGGGATCGACTGTTTGCCGTGCACGATGTCTATGATGACCTCCCCCAAGCCTCCAGTGCCAGTTGCGTCAACAATAAAAGAAAAAGTTTGGCCTGGTATTGCACCCTCGGTATCTAAAAGCTGGAAGAAAATAAATTACCAGGTTAAAATTAAATCTCTGAGTAGAAATTTAGATAAAGTAAATGTAGCCACTACCGTGACTTTAGTACCCCTTATGGTAACATTGTATCATTTGTTTTAAAATTAAAACAATAAACCAAATTTAAATAATTGTTCAATTAGTTAACAATTCGTTATTTAGATGAGATGAGTTATTCTTATACGATTTGTAAATTATTTAATATACTAACTTAATCATGATAAATCACGATAAAGGGTACAGTTACGATTGGGGGTACATCTTTACATTTTATTTAGTTAAAATGAAATAATAAATCGTCATCCTAGAATATAAGGGCCTATCTCAACATTGCCCCATGTATTTTAAATAGACAATTTTTTAAATAAGCCTTTTTCTTTTAGGGCGACATATATAAATAAAGAAATAATAAAATAAAGTGGTGTACTTTGATGCCATTGGGATCAAACACGAAGCAAGTGAATGGACCGCCCTGTATATGGTTGCCTTTGTGCGTGATAGCGATGCTCCACTCGCCGATTTCGTCCGGTTGGAACGTCGCAGTGTGCACGCCATCATTTTCTTTAACAGGACAGCTTAGCGGTCTCTCCGTCGGTGACCACGCCGTAACGTCGATCACGCCATCATGACTAGTTCCTAAAAGTCATAAACGTTTCGGTAACCACCATCATCATCAATTTTTAGAGTTGCAAATGAACATTGCAACATACCATAACTATTGACTAGAACCTCGACGATAGATCCGATCGCGCAGGGATCCATCCCAGGTGATTTGATTTTGGTCAAGGGAGGTAAAACTCGAAAGTAATATGGACATCCGTCGACAAGTTCGCCGTCGTTGTAGATCAGCAGCTAAAAATACAACCGTCAATTATAATTCATCATTCGTGTCATCGTGCGAAATTGTTACAATGTAATGACAACTCGTTATGGCAGTATCAATTATTATTACCTTGTGTATTCCAACTTCCGTCGGTACAAACGTGCCTTTGCCGTGCATCCCGTTCCAATTGAACCTGCATTCAATACGTCCCGAGGGTGAAATGACCTCGCCACGAACTTCCTTCGTGTTTACGTCTTTCGTTATCATTTCCAGGCGGAAGTGGGTCTGTAAAAAATTATTATGCCAGTTTTAACAGTTCAAAAGTCATAAAATAAATTGAAACTCCCCCAAAAAAAATTGCAACCTCCATTTACAAAAAAAAAGAAAAATAATAATAATAAATCAATAAATCAATAAATAAATAGAAAAATAACAAATGAAAAGAAAAATCTTGATGAAAAATCAACTTGATGATTTGATAAGTGTTTGGTTTACCGGTTGATGAACCCTGGCGAAAGTGCTATCGATGTGCACAATGATTTGTTCGCTGGCTAAAGGGCGAGGCTTGACCCATTGAAAATAAGCCGCATAAGCCATTACGCCAAGATGTTCCACATTCTGATCTGCCATATCTTTCGCTTTCAGGATTGGCTCCACACCCAACTTTTTGCCACCATCGATACCTACAAAAGTTACAACCACGTTAATAACTAACTCAGTACAATATTTATAATCATGACGACGAAACTTATACAACACCATAACTCTGTCCCAACACATCTTGACAATCGCAAATGTACTTTCAAACTACATTTCATCACAGCGTAGACAAATGAAATTGTATTACCAAAATTATGACTATTCATTGAAGAATTCTTTTTTTTGTGTGCCAAAAGAGTAATACGTAATACACAAGAGATAATGATTCATTGTTGTGCTATCCTCAGGTACAAGATACGACGTATAATAAACTCTCGATTTTTCCCACAAATATTATTATTATTATAATTATTTTGTTTCTATACAAAGGAGATGAATAATGGGAAAAGCATCCTTTATATGCAGCGGTGCTCTTGCAATCTCGCATTTTGCAGATTTGATTGGAATTAGGGTGCGATTGTTCTTATCACGTCGTGTGAAAGATCGGCGTTTAAATTTACCTGTTTGCAAATTGTGCTCCCAAGACGACGGATTTGGGTCAAGTTTATCATACTGTGGAACCGGTGCACCCAATTTTCTAACCAGGCTACAAAGCGCCCTGCCGTCATTCCAGTCGGTCTACGGAAAGATGCAAAATGATTAATTTAAATATAATGAGCTACTACGTCATAACTGAAACATGATGCGGCGTAACAAAATGAACTCACCGTGAAATTCGTAACAGGCTGGACGAGTTGGGAGTTGACCCAGCGCAAGGTCGAATAAAATCCCGGCGAGCCCTCCTTCATGAAATAGGAAAGATAAGTCATTCCCGAAAGCTCGTCTAAATATGGAGACGCAAGGTATTCCGGTTCCAGAACGACGGGTATGTCGAATTCTCTCTTTGCAATTTCCATGGCCTTGCGACAGTTGTACGTCCTGCGAGCAAATAAATAAATCAATAAAACAATCGACGACTGACTAATTAGATGCAATAAGCGGGTTTTGATAATGACCTATCCGTTCTGTCGAGCTGTCTCCAGTGGGGAAACAAACCGGGTTTGCAGTAGTCCAGCAAGGCGCTCAGATAGACACCCGAGTTCCAGTCCGTGGTAAAATTGTTGACCCTGCATTCCGGCAGGACAGCCTGAAAATAAAAATTTCCACGTCAGTGCATCCATGGCACTTGAATTCAAATATGAATTTAATCCCGATGTAAAATAATGTCACGTCGATGATTGTACGACGATGCTAACCTTGAGCCATGCGAGCATCAGTTTCCTCGGCGGAAACTTGGACTTGCCTATTTGGTACCTCACAATCAGCGACCATATTAAGCCCAGAATCAGCTTCAAATTTCCATTTACAATGTCCACGTTACCTGAAACGTTACAGAACCAATTAACTTGGTTTAAATATAAATAGACGTCGATTTGTTATTCAATTTGAGAATAAAGGTGTACGCTCAATTTAGCAGTATCGTTGAGGCCATTAATTAAGCTATTATTATTTTGTAACAGCCGTTACAGTTTTGATCCAGCATATATATTAAGATAGCAAGAAAGGCGGCAACGACCTCGAACGTTGATTTGCATGCCGCGTGATGTAACAATGTAATACACCTCCGACATAACCGACATTATTTCTTTTCCTTTTTTTTTCTAATTTCAATGTTTTTTTCTATTCAAACATCGTTTGGCTTTAAGAAAAGGGACGAATTTCAAGTCGTTTGTTGTGAGATGGCTTTTTTGTTTGTGTGCGATGTATTACAGGGTTAGGCTATTTTTCTTATAGGTATATACTTGGCGCGTTAATTTCCCCACCGCTGACGCCGCGTGCATGATTCTTGTAATGACTCATTATGTGTAAGTATAATATAGCGGTTCCGTCTAGCGACAAGTCTTTTTCATCTCGAAAAATCAGCGCACTGTAAATTCAGCTTCAAGGCAAAAGAGTCTGTCTGATGAATTATTTATTCAACGGTTCACTCGACATACATCTCAGTTTCGAAGACATTGAAATTTTTTCACAATTTCAAACCCAAAAAAGGACATTTTAATTTGAATTCAAAGTCGATTGTACGATTTTTATTGAACTCGTCCCGATGGTTTTGATCGAGGAAAGAAAGGTGGGAGAAATTATATTTTCATTAGTGTCATCATTATTATTGGTGTTGGTGCCTTTTTTTTTTTTAGTTATCAAAAGTGATCAAGTGAAATTCACTTGTGAATGAACGGGTCTCCTCATTTGAAATTCTATCTAAAAATACGTGCGAACATTAATTGGTTGTCTTTTGCTGGCTTTCGCCATTTCATTATAGCTTGTCGAGCAAAACGATAGCGCTCGTCAGTCATATTGTTTGTTTGAAAACTTCTTTTTTTCACATGATTAGCCATAAATTTTATCGGTGTAAAAATAAAATGGAACGCATAAATTTTATGCCCAGACGTTTCTAATTGAACGTAATTTTTTTTCACGTTTTATTTTATGTCATAATGAAATTTGAATTAAAATGTACGTGTGAAAGTAAACGAAACTTTTTATTTGTTTCTTTTGTTTTGCTATTTAAAATTTTTTTCTTTCAAGTGTTAAAGGTATAAAAATATGTTAAATTGTATAAAATTTGTCAATGTTAAAATACAAATTGGAAATTAAGTTTGAACATTTTATAATTTTAGAGGAAGTGGGGGACTTGAAAATTAACTGAAAATTCTTCGTTCATCATATAAGTACGTGTCTGGACGTTCATCATGTTAGTCGTGAAAAAACATGACAGCGCTGCAAATTTTATTATTCGCACCGTGAGCGCGCAAATATTGCAACTTTATGTCACGGAGCTTCGTTGTTAAAATCAATCAATGGTATAAAAGATTTGAAATTGAATTTTAGTTTCAAACTGACTTCCACCGGCTGTCTTTCATCGATCGTTATTTTCTTTGAGGAAATAATGCGGAAGTGAAGAAATTTAATTACCAAGCATCATATGAATTTTGCATCGTTTAGTCTCGTATTAAAATAAACGGTAAATCTGAGAAATTGAAGGTCGATGTGTTTACTGAAACCGCTTTGGACGTTAAATGTCTATCGGTGAAAAAAAAAATGTTTATTAAAGGATCGCATATATCATGTGAGTTATTGTAATTCGAGGTGTTGTTATTGTGAGTTGAGTCACTCGATCAGGACAAAATCACTTTACTATTTGCAAAAAAAAAAAAAAAATACTTACAAGTGGTTGGTCACTCTTAATGTCTTCCATTCACTTGAATTTCAAAAATTTATTATCAAAATCATATGGAAATTGACGTTTTAAAAAATTGAAAAGTTCAGGGATTTCAATTAAATGAAATACTTTGAAATTTGTAAATAAATGATGAAAATTATATTTAAATTTTGATATCTCAAACATAGTGATGTAAAAAATGAAAATTAAAAAAAAATGGTAATAATAAAATGATATTTTTAATGAAATGTGAAACTGCGAATGACGTTAGTAATAACGTGCTTTGCGATTTAACATTTTCGTCTACCGTTAAAGGAAACTTGAATTTGAAATCATACGATCAATCGAAAATAAAATTGAATCTGCAGAGTTCATTAAATGCAGTGCAAATTTGATATCCAGTAAAGGAATAACAATTTGATCGAGAAATGATTGTTGGAAAATCATCAATTTGTTAGTCGATTAATAAAAGCAGTGAATTAACTTGTGACAAATTATAGATAATGCGTAAAAGCAAACGATATCTTATTCTTTAAAAAATGTGTTTATGTTTGTACAAAATTTAAAAGTACAAAGAAATTGGTGTATTATATCAGTGGTATGAAATGTCATATGACAAGCGCGGTTGTTTAATTTCTGTTCCAATTGATGTACATGGATATTTCCATGTAAAACAGTACATGCATGTGTTATCATCGCCAGCTGTTTATAATGACGGTATGAAAGTTCCACAATTTTAAAATACAATTATCATGTTGAATTATTATATTTTATAATAGAAAAAATAAATTTATTTGCAATAAAGTTATAATTAATATTTCAATTAAGACTTCAAACATTTATTGAAATGTTTTCAAATTAATTTGAATTTTATTATTTTTTTTATATCTTTTAGAAAATTTTGTTTTTTATTTATTGTAGCAACCCCCTTCAAGTTATTTAAAAAAATTTTCAATTAAAAAAATTTAGATTAAAAAAAATCAGCTATCAGTCGTTTGGAACATTTCAATCACATTTTAAGTGTCAAACCAAAACCTACTTGTGAAAAAATATAAGTCGAATTTCAGATAAACAATTTTAGGCTCGAATTTATTGCAATTACAATTTGTGAAATAGTATACATTTTACTAGACAAATAATGCCACGAGGTTAGGTGTCTCAAGCAATGCGTAATTTGTTGAACTTTGCCGGCGTTACTCTGTTACTGGCAAAGTTCTATCGAAAAGTATTTTTACAAAGTTGAAATTAATTCAATCATTTGTTCCGACAAATTTGATAATGAATAATTGAGTGTTGGGAAAATAAATTTTTCGACTGTACGAAACAAATGAGCATTGTTTAAAATTTGCAGTTACTTTTACAGTTTTAATTCAACGATGACATCTTTCTCTAAGTTTTTCACATAATACGAATGACTACTATTGCACATGCGCAGTTGCCACATCGGATTAACGTACATCGCACAAACAACGCGCATAACAATTGGCCATGTTTCTGGTTATTGTCAATGTGCCAGTAACAAAAATTTTCAAGTGTCAATCAATCTGGTCGTGCTTAACCTTCTCGTGGTACACACTGGGTAATGCTAAAACCATCGGTAGTGACCAAAGGAAATGAAACATAATAAATATGTATGCTATACATGCGGCATTCATGTGGTACTTTGGTGTCAGGTTGAATAAATATTCACTCCTATTTAGATAACGTGGAATTCAATTTTTTTTTCTTCACTGTCATTATTTTCATTAGAAAAAAGTGAATCTGATCATACTTTTTCAAGAAAATCCACTTCTATGAAATAATCACGCGGGGAATTATATTTTCTTGTTGTTACAGAATACAACAAAAAATATTTCATCGAATTTTAGATGAAACATTTCTGCGTCTTTTCCCTAGTAAAAAAGATCATATACTTTCAATATATTATTTTAAACCAATCATACATTGTTCATACATTGACAATAAATTTTGTCAATATATCCCTAGTAAAAAGAAAAATATAATGACAATATATTGACAATATAATGACAATATAGCGGCAATATACGGACAATATATGATCAATATAATGGAAATATAATGTCCATACTTAATCAATATAATGAGCATATAGAAAACGTATATGGCCAATATATGAGGCTTATATTGTCATATATGGTGATTGATCTGTATAGCTAAAGGAAAAATTCAAATTTTTTCATTATATTGGCATTATAATGGCGATATAAGTTATCTGTATGGCCATTATATTGTCATTATATTGACAATATATTGCCATTATAATCATCATATATGATTCATATATGATTTTCGTAAAATTATATTTCCATTATATGGCTGATATACACCCAATATATTGGCATTATATTTTCTTTTTTACCAGGGTACTTTCAAATATTGACAATATATTAATTATATATAGAAGTTTAAATATGAACTATATATTGGCAATATATTAACAGTTTTTGAAAACAATCAATATATTGTCAATATATGATTTCGGAAATAATATATTGTCAATATATGTTTTATATGTGGGCAACATATGATCCTTTTTACTAAGGTTGAGTTGACTCATTTGGTAAAGAAACAAAAACAAAACAATTTTTAAGTGGAGATATAGATATTTACCGATATTAACAAGTTTAACTCCATCAGCTTCGACGGCCTGCAAAGCTGTGGAGACATTTTCAAGGTGATGATGTTGGTTGGCAGGTCGAGGGTTCCACCTAGGAAGTCGTCGTTTGGTGAGAACCTCAACGAGGGCGCACAATTTGGTACCGTCACGAAAATCTTCAGCCAAGTCCATGACCGGACCACCCCCATCGCCAGCTTGTTTGAGATGCTCGTTGACCCAATTGCGAAAGGTGTTTGCTTGAATTTCCACCCACAGATCTTCGTTGCCCTTTATTTGCATCCCTTTCGCAGCTGTGCCCTCGGCCGACCGGGCCACGAGCCCCACCAGTTGTTCCGGCCTCAGTTGTTCGGTTTCCATCTTGAGCTGAAATTAACACACGTTTTGTTCATTCCATTTTCTCTTGGTTGAAATTCTATTACATATGAAATAATATTATATTCCAAAGTCTTTAGTTCTGGTTTGATGATGGACCATTATTCATGTCTCATAAAAAATATGCCGCAAAATGCAATTTCGTTTCCATTGCATGTTACAAATGCAAATTACAGCATGGTTGTATACGAGAAATATATATTTATTATTATTGCAATAATTCGGTTGAATCGTACAAGAAAAAAAGGGAGGGGGTACACGCAAAAAATTTGAGACAACTTTATCATTACTCGGTGAAAGAATTTAATCTGAAAAATTTTCATGGCATTTCAGTTGTACACATTCCAATTAAATAGTATCCCAACTGAATGAAGAAATTCGCAGGTGGCTTTCAACTAGAGGCAAATAAATAATGTGCACTGCCATTGGTTTGTAACTAATTATTGTAATTAAAAAAAAGCCGCAATTTCTCAGTTAGAAAATCTAACTGGAGTTTTCGCATAAATTTGTCATGGCCGAGGATAGATTTGGTCTTGCTCTTGATTCTTTAACTCGAATGAAAAACACTCGATGAAACGAAATCTTTTTGACATTTGAAATTTAATATCTCGGTTGCTTTTTCTTATACCGGAACGAGTTATTTGCATTTTGCATAAAATAATTGCCACCTTGGAACGAAAATAATACAAAACGTCCGACAAACAATTTCTAAACCCGGTGCAAACCAGGCTTTTCAAACATTTGCATTTCACTTTTTCCGGATGTTTGGCGAATTGTCAGCGGTGCATCATCGACGCACAAACAAAACAGAACCTTTCTATAAACACGAAAGGTGATGCATCTTCGTGTTTCGACTTATGTAAGACGAAAACCCATGATGCATTGTTCGAAAAGCACGTTGGAAGGAACAAACGAAGCCGGGCGTTCATCTCACTGTGTATACATCGTCAGCTGAATAAGTTGCAGATCATTTACAGATCCGCGCGGTGAAAGTGTTGCAACCGTGTCCATACATCTATATATAGATATGCAACGATCGGCGCAAAATATTAGCGAATGACGTTTACTTTCAACTTTCGACATTGACTGGAATTCCGTTTTCGAGCTTTTTTTTTCTTCTTCTTCTTCTCCCGTTCCCATAACCGCTGCGTCGGCGTGATTTTGGCTTTACCTAATTCAAATCGTTGTGACATTTTCATTCATCCGAAAAACTTTTAGTTTCGTCATCGCGAAAGGTCACTACGTTTTTTTTCCAGTCCGACGGACGTTCTTGAGAATGCACTTTTGGAGTCGAATTTAAATTTGACGCTCGCATTGGCATTCCATTTCAGGTATTATCTCGAATCATTTATTTATCCCGAGCGTTAGTTGGGATTTGAGTTTCTTTTATAACCATGACACGATCCACTTTTTAACTTGTCCCCACAGCACGTTCACACAGGTGATGCATGTATCTCGCGTCGTTTCATTTCAAATCTCAACTGCATGATGTCACGTCAAACTCTGACAGCTATGAATTACACGTGTGATGCTGCTCCGAACGTTGCAATGGCTCAGAACTAATTCCAACTACCTGTCATCGCAAGGCTATGCACCTGATGCATGCCTAATTCCGCAACTTACAGTTCGACGAGCACAAAATACATTTTTCATTTCAACGACGATCTTAGAAACTTCTTTCTTTTTGTTATAACAAAAATAACCACTGGTGCAGGTTTGCGTCCGGGGAGTAAAAGTGAGGAGAAAAAAAAAAGAGTCCGCCGAATAAAGAGAAGGAAAATGTGTGATGTGACAGGCGGCAACACTATGGTCATGAAACAAACACGGCGGTAGAGCATCCTTGCTGAAGCATAACCGAGCCACGAAACCGGAACCATGATTATCTCTCATCTGATCTAATAAATAAAACTAATTGCAAAAAGTGTAACACAAAAGATGAGAATCGGCATTGTCGAAAAAGGGTTAAGGATAATAAAAAAAGGAACGGTGCACAAACGCGCGATAAAATGGACGACGCAGGTACCTGTTGAATGAATCGTGATCATCAGCTGGCGGGCTACGTTTCTCGCGAGTTGGCTTGTGCTCTTTTTTTTCGGGTGGACGCGCGCGCGCGAGTACATGCGCTCGCTGGTGCTCGCTGTTAGCCACTAGCCATGCCATGCCATCGCCGCCTCCGCCGCCGCGCGGGCATCTCGCGAGGCCTGGTGGGGCACCGATGCCGCGCCGATTTACATTCACGATCAAAAATCGTGCAAATCCTCCGCGCTCGCACCAGCCGATCCTAATGAAAGGGAATGTGCAAATATACTATACTTACCTGTTGCGATTTCAATAACCTTTCGAGGTTTTATAATCGTCTTTCATCCGAATGATAATGTAAACAGGATGAACAATTTTGTTCCTTGCCTCTCTTATCGGTTTACAAAATGTATGATATGGGTTCGATGACAAAACTGAAATCAGTTTTTTTTTCAATTGAAAAAATATCTATTTTCATTTGATTTTTCATACTGGAGAAAAAATTATTATAATTTATGGATGAAAATTTACTGAACTGTACAGTATATTGGGGACAAATCTAAAATTCTAAATAAATAAAATTCTAAATAAAAAAATAAGCATAAAAAATTTTACTAATACTATTAATAATATTAATGAAAATAGTCATATTAATTTTTTTAATTGATTCATAAAAATTTGTTAATCAACTTATTAATATTTTTTCTTGAGTTTTTTCCTCCGTGTATTGATATTTTTAATAGATATGTAATAAATTTAAAAATACATTTTGGAAAATTGAACCTTCATTAAGGATTGCAAAATTTTATCACTAAAACGATTGAATTGAGTTAGTTTGAATCTTATTTACGAAATAATAGTTTTTCAGTGAGCACTTTTTTTTTAATTCTCAGTTTCTCCGTTTTTTTAGACCTTTAGAACTTTCAGCGTAGGCGGTATGGAAAAAGTTACTTTTTTAACGAATCATTTCACAAGATATTCTAAACTTTTTTTTCTTGAAACAGCGCAAAACCTTCGGTTTTATCAACGAACTCTGAAAAAATAAATCAAACCGAACAAAAAAAAAAAAAAAAAAACAGACTGCACAAGTCTGTCAGGACGTGCTTCTTCGGAGTTCATTTTTTATATAAAAAAAGTAACGGATATTTATTTGTTAATAACAAACAAAAAAATATGAAACATTGGTCAACATAAAACGAGACGCATAAGAGCAATGCTCGATTAAAAATTCTTAGCGATGATGAATGGCCCCGAATTTAAATAATTATTACTCGGACGGTGAATGTTTTATTAATTAACTGCCGTTTGCATCTATATGAATTTTGCACCTCAATCGTCCGTCGTATATTTATATAAGTAATTTTCGATCGTGAATAATTCAATCTCGAATTGATATACCATTTTTTTAATTTTATGTGTATACTTAAACACTTTATAATAATTCTTGTATAACGTAATGGAGTTATTTATAAATATAAACACTTGTTCGAATTAAGAAATTAAGACAGTTCGATTTTATTGAAAATGATTGGGTTTTGTAATCGCGTCCAGTTGGTCGTTGGACAGGTCGTCAGAATAGAATATGGTTTCGACAGACTCATCATCATCAGGTATCAAACAAACATACAAGTTCAATGTCATTATTATAATGAGCCACCAGACCCGTATCGCATTCTTTCAGATTCAGCCAAACCCCAACCCGCTGCTGATTCCCAGGAAAATTCATTCAACATCACACCTTGCAGAATAAAAAAGTACGATAATGAATGAGATAATTTAAATAAAGTAGAAGAAATAAAAATTATTAAGTCATTAATTATATTTCTTCATTTTCCCATAATTCTCCCAGTAAAAATTCATACGATTTCATTTAAGGATTGATTTATTATTTATTATCATTATTATTTATTTTATTATTTATTTATGTTATCGTTTATGTTCATGAATGGGCCATTTGTATTGGCGTTTGTATTTCATATATATCTCATAAACGTTAACATTTATGAATGTTATTGAAATTGAGTGGTATTCATTTGTACCACATGACTCATAAGTGTGCATAAATGTTCCATATATATTGCATAATGCAACATATATGAACCATTTATGGAACAACGTATGATTTCTTGTTTGGGATATATTTTTGTAATTATGTCCCCTGTAAATGTATACTTTTTGTCTCGTTTCTTTAACACAATTGTCAAAATAATAGTGATGATGGTGGGAAGCAGTGAATTGATGCTGTTACATCTGCAGCTACCTAGCTATAAAGTCTCCGCGTACCTGATGTCTACAATTGTGTGTGCCATTTATCCACCTTATCTCAACAAACGAATAAACATTAAATTACGACTTTTTCATCGCCCGGCCAATATAAAACGGTTGCGTTTTCTCTTGGATGAAACGCCCGGAAATTCCTCGACTATAATATCATATAGTCATCATGTATACAGATCTCTGCGAATCTCATACAACCGTACGCGTTGCGAAAGTCAGTCTGCGGGATTTCATAAGGCCATTTCTTATTCACGTGTGTGGGCATTTGAATTACCAATGATTGTAGGTATGAAACAAACGTTAACAGCACTCGCGGTCATCGCCCTAATTGGACATTCGACGTTTAACATAAAAATCAATGATTTGTCAATGATCCGTACAATTTCTTTGATGCCTTTTGTTTCGGGACAATTGAGTGTAAGAAAATAGAGGGAGGGGCAAGAATTTTCACTGTGGAATAACCGCAATCAAAGTGATATCAAGATTGTATTTTGTTTGACACTTTGCAATGAAACTAACAAATCTCACTTGGTCTCATTATTATCAATTAAATATATCATATACATATATAATATCACAGCAAATGTTTTACTGTATTGTATTTACATGATCATCTGTCTCACTCTCTTTCTCACATTCTATCTCGCTGTTACATGCAGTCTCACTCGTTTTAAAAGTTTTGTTTTTTTTTGTTTATTTTACAGTTTTGTTATAACCTTATTGTCTGTATTTACACTAGCGAAAACTATGAGTTTGGAATAACAGTTGAAAAGCACATTTGCTTATTTATTTTATTTTTTTTGATACGTCCCTATCAAATTGATTGTAGAAGCGAATCGTTGAATATTGTGTCACACCGTGCAAACAAATCTTTTTGCCACGCACGAATGTTACAATTTTTTTTTCACAATATATACTTATATTCAAAAAAATGTAAAAAATACTGCACATTAGTATTTGTTATGAATTTCATAATTTCAAGCTCAACATTTGATCTTGCTGTGAATTGTTTGTTACTTCACATTCAAAAAGTCGATCGCCATTCAATTAGAATTTAATTGACATTCTATTCGAATCAGCCGAACTGACACGACGATTACAATAATAAAAATAATAATACGTAAAATATATAATAAAATAGATAATAAAATCAGTGTTGTTTACACAGAAGAAAAATTTACTCAATACAAATGTGTACAAACGGGAAGAAATGATTGTTTCAAACGTTTGGTGTTGCATTGTCTTCTTGATTTATGGTACTTTTGTCACTATGCAGCTCGTCATTTTCATTTAAAACTCGTTCATATTTACAGATGACAGCGTACATATCGCCTCCCAGACGACGTGCCAGCCAACGATTTTTTATCACCGCAAGTTTAAGGCACTCGCATTTCATTTTTGCATATAAATTCGTGTGAAGTGTTCGACCCATTCCTTCGATCACCATCAGATCGACATCATGTTTGATCATTGCTTTACAAAGCTCCGAATTCAACCGACTGAAATGTTGAAAATAAAATCATCAAATTTAAATAAAAAAATTTTGGATTTTAAACTTCTATTTAAACCGTCTATATTATGTTGAGAAATAAGTCACCTTAAATCTAAGCACGGCCCTGCTTGTGCTGTTTCCATTGCTAACAATCTGTTATCTTTTAAGGCTTGTTTTATAACTTTGCAAACTTGAGCTGCATCTCGAAGTGTGACTAATAATTCAGGATACGTTACGTCATTTAAAGCTGGCATAGAATTGGCACATAAAATCACCTGCAATTGACAAAATTTTGCTTTAGCGTTGATAAGTTTGTTTGCAACTGGCATAAAATCGATATTTACTTTTGTTCCTCGTTGCAATAAATCTCTAACAAAAGGTAAAATTCCTAGTACAATATCGACACCACTGTTATCTACGAAGACAGTTGCACACTTGGGTGGAGGACCTTGCTCGAGTCTTGCAACCCAGTCGTCTAAACAATCTTCTAACCATGGTCTATCTGCAAAATTAATGTTTCGTATCGTCACTTGTTAAACATTCATTCATCTTGAAATAACAATATGTAATCTTTGTATGCAGTTGAATAATTACTTGGAATCTTAGTCTGGGCATCTTCAAAATTGAAATTTCCCGTTTCCATGAGTGCTACGACTTCTTTAGCCCCCCAATCAAAAATGTTACCCGCGAGCACTCCTAAAATTAAGGCCTTGATCTTTTCCGTCCCATCTAGCTTATCTAACGTAGTCAGTCTATCTTGTAAATGCTTCAATGCTTCCTCATTCTCTGTTTTCTTTTGCTGTAAAAAGAATAAAGTTTCCATTTGATCAGCAATTCTAATTGTTTCATCCAATCTAGTTTTTTTTATCTCAGTAAACTATGGTAAATAAAACAAAACATAAATCTTACATGTAAGTAAGGATCTGGAAAATCGAACTCTTTCATACAATGTTCTATCGTGTCGAGCAAAGTTCTGACTGTGAGTGTTCCATATGCACTGAAAAAATTGTACAAGGCACCGTTAATTAGATCACTGTTACTTCAAATCAAGTTACATTAATTTGATTTATCTTGAACTTACAATGGTTTGGTGTGCAAATAGTGCAATCTATTGACGTATTTCTCTTTGAGTTTCTTTGCTCTGTCTTTGGCTGTCGGACTTTGGGGTTGACTCTGGATAGCTTGCGTTATAAACTTATCGACTGATTCCTCAAAACATTGGAGCCAATATTCTCTGTAGGGAATTAATTATAATCGCACATCAATGAATAATATCTTAGTTTGTTTGAAAATTTTGAAAATTCGAAAGAAAAGAAATTACCTAGCCTCAACATCTTGAGCTAAATCAGTAGTGTCAGGATTATACGTAACGGGATCCTTGAGAAGTGGACAAAATGAAACACTATTCTCGGACTGATCAATTTCCAGCTGATCAACTTCAATGCCAAGTTTTGTAACAATTGAATCCTTGAAACCAGATGATCCGGCGTAATTTTCCAGCCAGCTGCAACTGTTGGATTGTTCAGTTCCCAAAAGAAACGCCCCGATCGCTCCCAAGTAACCTTCGTGACGTAGAAAAAGTGTTTTGACCTCTCCCTGTAAGTGATAAGAACAAAACGTTACAACTGATTGAACCGGCCGAACAAATCGAGTTATTGAAATTAACTAACAGTAGTCCAGTAGTTGATAGAATAAGTTATGGCGTGCATCGAGAGCGGATGGTTTCGAAGAAAGTAACCACCGAAATATACTTTGTCCACTTTGTGTATCGATGCATAAAGACTAGCTATTTGTCCGATATCATTGCTTATGAGATACAACAAACTCCTTGCGATATCAGCTTCTGAATAATTTGTAGTGCCTGAAAGTTCATTTCAAAGTACTGATTATTCATTCTGATAATAATTGTTTGATTAGATAGTGCGGATGTGTACCAGCAGAGTTGTTGTTATACGACATGACTTTGCCAAATGCTGAAGCAATCACATCGCCCGAGAGATTTTGAAGGGGATAATCTCCACCGTAAATATCTTTCACCAACATGTCCATGTTTCGATGGTCACCTTTCTCTGCGAGTTGCAGCAACTCATTAAAATCCTGTAATGCAAATTCACTCTTAGTTTTTGTTCCTTTTTATTATCCAAGTAAAATTGTACTCCATCCACAATCCATATAAATTATATTTCTACAACACACCTGCCATATTCATGTACCTTTAAATAAATAAAAATGTATCTCAACAAACATTTATAAATGTTGTATTTATAGAACATCTGACAATATCAATAATTTTTTTTACAGACTCATATTTATTGATTCGTCAATAAATAAAAATTACCGAATAATATGTAATACATCAAATGAGCCACGAAAGTTCATTCCATTACCAAAAATGTCTTCACAAAGTTATACCGAATTTACAAGTATAGACTGTCGCGCAGCGTCCCTCCGTCTTTTTTCATTTCTCTTTCTTTTTTTACAATTTCTTTTTTAGGGAAGCCTTCGGGTCGTTTGCGCGTCCCGTGATTTTCGACCACCTTCCACTGGGTGAGATTCAATTGTACCAACTGAGATACAGTAGAATCTCACCTACACGACCGAGGCGAGTCACCGATCTCAGTCATCGAACAAACTAAGGGGAAATGACTAATCCCACTACTCTGCGCATTCAACCTGCGCGCCGACACATTACGCATCAGAGCAACGGTTGTGCATTGTTAACTTTTAAATGATTAATATAATCTTTCAAACAATCCCAGATTAATTTTTTCATCCCTGACTATTCTTCATTTGAAATTTATTAAATAAAAAAATGAATTTTTTTTCGTACTCGGCCAGAGACACTACCGTGTCTCCTGAAATATTGCCATCCTTGACTAATTGAAAAACGCGGGCAATGCCTATCGCGCACGAACTGTACCGCCGCACTGAAATCGCTAACTACCGACTGACAAAGATGACGTCACAAATTGGGCATCTTCAGCGAAACAAATGTGATTACAGAAAAAGTACAAACATCATATTACTAAAATCAAATCATGCAATAATTATACACCAACCAAAAATCAGAAGTAATTTTTCCCGCGTTCGAATTCTACTGCCGACGACATCGCCAAACGCCGACTGACGTAGATGACGCCACCAATAAATTGCTGCAAATTCAAATTTATACGCTAAAAATCAGATAGTAAATTAAGAGTGAAGAATTTTATTTTCTATTTTATTTAGTATTATTTACAGTTTTAAAAATTATAATAACTTCCAAAGTCAGACAATTTCGAGTTGGTTGTTTGCTCTTTGTAGTATTGCAATACATTTTCGAACCAACAAAATTTTGTCTTTCAAAAAAATATCTATAGACAAATCAATTAACTAACGTAAAAATAAAGTAATACTTTTTATTATCAAGTGGGTAATTTAAATTACAATAAAATACCATATATTTTTCTGATCTTTGAAAACTTAACAAATAAATAGATTGGACATGTAGAATTCGAAAATAATGGTCTCTTCAAAAACCTCCTAAGTCAACTTAGGTTATTATTTTAGAGAATTCTTTAATTCTGTGGCTAAACGGAAAAACCAGTTAAGTGTATAGGGTTTACGTATACACTTAACTGGTTTTTCCTTTTTGCCACAGAATTATAATATTAAATATTACATCACAAGAACATTGTACCGATACAAATTTTTATATTTCTTCGTCGTGCAATCAAACAATAGAATTGCAATAATCATTTTCGAAAAATAAAATTACTTATAAAACAAAAAATAAAATAACATATAAAAATACAGCCAAATGTGTACAACTTCATTTGTAAACAATAAAAATCAATGAAACATAACTTTCTCTCACTTTGAGATATCAAAATATTGACATTTAGTTATTTTAGTAAATTAAACATTCAAACATATTCAAAAATTTTAAACAAAAAAACACAAATATTTTTCTCAATTTTCATACAATGTGTATTTTAACCGTTTCAAAACAAAAAATGTTCATAAATAAACGAAAAAAAACTCCAAACAGGTTTTTAGCTCGTTGTTTATTTCATGACAAAAGTATGTAAACAATCTAAACCGAAGTGAATAATTGCAAAAAGTGTTGAGTAGGTTCTATCTTCCCTTCTCATTGAGCTTGAGCGGATTCATGGCGCAGACTCGGAAGAGTGCCATGTATATATGCTTTCAGTGCATTTTCACAGGTAGCCGTGTAAGGTTGGTGTACGAGTGCAACGGCAGATGCCGTAGGGTCAGTCTGCAAATGTATGGATCGTAGATGGATGTGCGTGCAAAAGCTATAGCATCGCTCATCAAACACGTTACGGTTGCAATTTCGCACGCGGTTTACATGTGCTCCTTTATTTCATCAAACACAAGTTCAACGGTTCATTCAACTTTTAATTTTTGTACTTTAAGTGACCGTTCACCATCAATACGAATCTATAAGTAAAATTTGTCTCTCCGATGCCACCACCCCTCGTGACCATAATATTTATACTCTTCTGTACCGCATCCCAGACTGTGAAGTAATTTTACTTGCTCCGGTAAGGTATTCGTCATCTTAATAGTTTTCATAAATAGATGAGAAGACATTTTTTTGTCTCAAATGATTTGTCCTTACGACTCCTTCGGTACTGTTACAATTTTACTTTAGTGAATTGATTTTTTGATCGCTTTCAAAATATATCATACTTGATGTAAACACAAGATTAAACACAATTTGATATAAAAACATGTTGACTGTGTGTTTTTTTTTCACTTCAACGGTGAATCAATAAATTAAAATTATAAATTAACACCGTTATAAATAATTGTTTACTGTCGTAATGAAACAAAAATTAGTCAAGTGATTTAGCATGTTGAACTTTCGAAAGACGAGACGAAAAAAAAAAAAATTTGAACTCAAGTAAAAAGTTCAACACGTTTTACCACACGTGATTATTGCTAAATGCATATGTCGTAAGAATCGCGACGAAACAAATGCAAATTACCGCGGAACCTTGTAACTCAATCAGATCATTCCAAATGATGAGCTTTTAAATGGTTCTCGAATTAATGTCATCATTATTCCATGTTGATATTGTGTTTGTTTATTCTCATCGCTCCAATTCGTAGTCACATTTTTTGACGATTCATTTTTACTTATTCGATTATTTTCTATGCCAAAATTTTCATCGTTGTTTTCATTTTCAGATACTCATCTCGAACATACAGAAATACATCTCGATTACGTACACTATCGAGCTCGAACTGTATTCGACTTGTTAATATTCCATATTGTTATGACTGGCATCGAAATTGCACCGGTCAAACCTTGCAAGATTCAAAAGGTTCAGAAAAATTGATATGTACCGTCTAGCTATCTCCGATACAAAAGAAAAAAGGAGAAAGAAAGAAGTATAGTCTGTGCAGACCGAAAATTATGCCCCATTAAGAGGGTTTGCTGTTTCGTCCATTGAATGCAAACAATTGCTGTTACATATATGAAAATTGTTATTCAAGAATGCTAATTTTATTCCAAAACTAAACAACTTTATTCAGATAATGTACATCTGAATTATATAATCACAATAGGGTCATTTTCATTTGAAAATTGTTGTACAACAATTTGTTAAATTTTTTGTTTTTCAATCTTTGATTGAAACATTGAAAAGTTGAATTTTTATTCATATCAGTTACTTTTATTTGATTGAAAGAATGTTCATAAAAGTAATGACAATATTATCTAAATGAGCCACATAAGAGTATTGGGATTTTCATTATTTTAGTATTAAATAATTTATGAAATGGGGCAATTGTCAAGATGAATCACGTGACTGGCAATAAGTGTAATTGGTGCACAGCAGAATGAAAAGCAAAGTGCCTGCCGGCAGTGTGCAACGATCGCTGCGAGTCCGCAAAAGGGATCCTCTAAAATTGTGCGTGCTGATCACTAATGATTGTGCTACTCACTGGGGATTATTGTCTGTACCATAGGAGGCTAAACACAACCAGCATTCGTAAGAGAATTGTACCAAAAATTTCAAATTTTCACTCCCACACGAGTTTCTGCAAAGCTCAGTTCATATTTGTCTCCAGTCGGTATCTATGAAATATTTAAAGATCATTTTTCGCATTCCTTCACTTTTCCATCCATTTGTTTGTCGGTTCATCTTTTGTATCACTCGTATTCCAGTGAAACAAAACAGAAATTTATCTTGCCTGCAATTTATTTTTGTATCAAATTAACACTGAATTACCAGTATATTAAACTTGTGAGAGAAAAAAAAACAAAAACATTTCAACTCCTTTCAATTGAATTATGTCCAATAGTTAAGCAGTTATTAACGCCATCAAGATGAAAAGTTTTCTAAATATTTGCTGCAAAATTGCGAACAAATTAGCACCTCTCAGGCTCTCAGCCGTTAGGAACTGGTTGCCGTTCCTCCAAAGTGATAAGAGTATATTAGAACCAGTTTGTTAATGGCAAACACATCTGTTAAAGTTTGGAAATCATGCAGCCGATGCATTTTCAAGAATAAAGTTGAACAAGTTTTCAAACAGTTAATTCCAACACGTGCTGCTGCGTATGAAATAAATATCAATTGATGGTCTCGTGATATATTTACGATGACAAAATTGTTAATAAAATATTCACATTGCTTGTTAGCAAGTTGGAAACGTCTGCTTTTAGAAATAGTCAATAATTTTGTTATTACGAACGACGAAGTTATGGGATTTTATTTGTTGTCAATCCAAACTGGAATCAAATATTGGACTCATGCAAATAGAGGAAGAAATCGTAACGAAACTGTGACTGTCCAATTAAAGGTCATTCCAAGCAATCAATCCACGTAAGCAAGAGAGGAAGGTCGTAATCAAACCCACTTTTACAGCTATTAATATATAAGGTCAATTTGTAACAATAGGTACTCATAAAGAGTTCAGTTTTGATTATGGTTTTGAGGTTGCAACAGTTACACGAAATGTCAACTCAAATGCCAGAGCGTATAAATGAGACTGGACGATATATTTTTGTTCGACACGCACATTGTATCAAAAATAATTATCGTCTTAAAAGTTTGATTTTCTCGGCATTCCGGAAAACCGGTCTTGCTCGGAAGTGCGAGCTATCGATCGTCATAACTTGTCGGATGCGGAAAAGATTTTCTAGAAAACGATACGCCGTTGATGAATAGGCCGTCCAGTGAAATTTTCACTTTTTCTTTGATCATGATTTACAAAATGTCTTCGCTCGTTTTGATAAATTATTATCTTGTTTGTCTGCTTTGTTGACAAAAAATGCGCCTAGAAAAGTGATCGTGTTGGTTGCTAAAGAGCTTCTCTTGGACCAGCTAATGTTTATTCATGCGATTCAAAATTGTTTTGCCCGAGGAAAATATGTGCAATCTGCAACGCGGAGACGAAAATATCGTTTGTAGTATCTATGAAATGCACAATTGCATTCAAGTGGCGACGCGTTTGAGTTAAACAAAAATACTCGATCAGTTCAAATTGAGCTTTTATAGCGACAATAAAATTGTTGCTCTGCCACCGTATGATAAATGGTACTCATTCGGGTCTACTCTATATGGTCACATATCTTCAACCTATTTATTCATTCCAGTCTATTGATTAATTTTATTATAACATTTATTATCAATTCATGAAATTTATTAATTTTGTAATTTGTAGATTGTGAAATGAAAAATCCACAATTGTTAAAGTACAAACTCGAGTGCAAAATTAGATTGAGACAAAATCTGAGATGTAACGATTTCATTCCCCTTGTAAAATCTTATTCGATATGTCCAATTTGCAAAAATAGAAATAACCGATTTATTCCGGTTAAAAAAAATGGTTCTGACCTGATAGGTTTAAGTGTCGCTGAAATTGTATGTCAACTTGACAATGTGATGTCACTTCTAAGATTATGAATGATGAGTCTCAAAGTGTAACGATACACCTCAGGAACAATATTTATTAGGTGATTAAAAATAGAAGATGCATTTTTCAAGTTAAAACTAATGTTTTTGAATTGTCCGCTGGGTGAGAAGGTGTGATAAATTTTCTTTTTGAGCTTTAAAAAAAACCGAGGACTGCCACTTGTCAATTTAATTTAAAATAACTCATGAGTACTAACAATAGCAGTCTAGCAGACAAGTTGCACCAAAACTGTTCGCTTTTCTTAAGTTACCTTTTCACGTTTTCTTTACACGAACGTTTATAAAATGAATGAATAAAACGAATCTAAAACGACATAAAAATGACAATAAAAAAAATTAATAACAAATAATAATTTGTGATACAAAAAACTAATATCAATAAACAATGAAAATAAAAAGTGCAAAAAAAAACTTGTTGATTGAAATAAGTACATGATTATTTGGTTTCGGCAGATTGTTATGTTTATTTTGATTTGGTCGTTGGAAATTTTGGGAACTACCCGCAATTAACAGCATTTGACCCGGACTCAATGTAATAATTTAGCGCAATCTAAACTGTCTCGCAGATCTGCAAGCTGAAGATCGATTTCTATTAGTCAATTGAAACACTCACTTATTATGATACAACTTTTGGTACTTAAAGTTAATCAAAAAATTTGTATACTCAGTGTAATCGAGTTCGGCTTTATGTAACAGGAAACATTTATGTTCTCATTATATAATATAATGTCGGATAATTGTAGGTGAAAATCAAAAACAAACAAAATGGAATATTTTCTCAAGTTACATCGACCAACGAGTTCTCGTTTGAGTTCAATGAAAATTGCTTTTGCTTTCAGAGAGGATTTTTTCATAACGTTTTATGATGGCGGACAAAAACGGAGAGGCCCTAAATATGCAGCTCGTAAATAATGACGAATTTTGCAAGTGAGCATTTATTCTTTTCCTTCGTAATCCTTAAAACATATTCTTTTACTTGATAATTAATTAACTTTTATACATGAAAAATTGTAAGTGTTTTTCTTTATGGTGAATGAAAATTTCAAATGAAATATTTTTTTAGGTCGAAAAATGCAACTTCAGAAGCAGCTGCATTAGCAAACAGAGGTTCCACACAGGCAGTAGATGGCAGTTATGATCCTCACAAACACCGAAACAGGCCCAATCCCACCACGTATGTAAATTTCAAACGAAATCAAACGAAACGAGATGCACTCGATGAAAGTTCTCTTCGACAGTTGTTTGAAATTCAAAATTGTATCAATCACTAATGGGATCGACTTATTTTCAGAAACTTCGAAACGTTAGTTCATCTGCTAAAAGGCAGTCTAGGTACGGGCATCCTGGCGATGCCCAATGCTTTTTATAACAGTGGCCTCGTTACTGGAGTGATAGCAACATTTTTAATTGGTGCACTTTGCACTTATTGCTTACATATCCTTGTTAAAGCACAATACGAACTTTGCAAAAGGTTAAAAGTTCCTATTCTTAGCTACCCGATGAGTATGAAATATGCTTTGGAAACTGGACCCTCGTGTTTAAAATGTTTCGCATCTTCCTCTCCGTTAGTCCCATTTTATAAATTTGAATCTTACCCGAAACTGAATTCAAATTGGTTTTCTAATTTTGCAATGTTTTCAGAATTATCGTTGACGGATTTTTGATCGTGTATCAGCTGGGAATATGTTGTGTTTATATAGTCTTCGTAGCGACGAATATTAAACAGGTACATACTCGTATTGATAAAACTAATTACTTTTTTTGCAACAAACCAAAACAAAAAACAGAAAAGAAATAAAAATTTGTGCTTTCAGGTTGCAGATCAATATTGGGAACCTTTGGATTTGAAACTTCACATGCTAATTTTATTGGTACCATTAACCCTGGTGAATTACATTCGAAATTTAAAATTGTTGGCACCATTCTCGACGGTGGCTAATTTTATAACGTTTGTGGGATTGAGTTTGATTTTGGTCTACGTGTTCGATAATTTGCCATCAATCGATCAGGTACAGATGTTTGGATCCTTGAGAAATTTCTCGCTATATTTTGGTACCACGTTGTTTGCACTGGAAGCTGTCGGCGTGGTGAGTGTATAATCCACGTTACAAAATTACTTAAGCAAGTTGAACAAATAATTAGTTCAGAAATAAAGTCATTAATTTCGTTTAGATCATAGCTCTGGAAAATAACATGAAAACTCCAGCAAGTTTTGGAGGGTACTGTGGAGTTCTCAATATTGGGATGACCGTTATTGTTATTTTGTACATTGCTATTGGCTTTTTTGGATACATCAAGTACGGAGCAGATGCCGAAGGTAGCATTACACTCAACCTACCAAAAGACGCGATGTAAGAAACACATTTTTCTTCGGTTTCGATTTTTACATTATTTTTGTTTCCTCAGAAGTAAATTCTAACTTTGGTATGTTTCAGAATGGCTCAATGCATTAAAATTATGTTCGCCATAGCAATACTAATAACATATGCTTTGCAAGCATACGTACCAGTTGAGATTATATGGAATACTTACATTGAAAATAAGATAAAGAATCACCGACTGTTTTGGGAATATGTATGCAGGACAGTAGTAACTATAGTAACATGTGAGTTGAGATAAAAATTGTTATTTACGATTGGAAGCGCAATGAGAATTCGAGACGTTACGGTACATGCTTTTTGTTTCAGTTTTACTAGCGATATCAGTGCCGAGACTGGGTCTCTTCATCTCCTTATTCGGAGCACTGTGCCTTTCTGCCCTAGGAATCGCATTTCCAGCAATTATCGAGATCTGCGTCATGTGGCCGGACAATCTCGGTCCCGGAAAATTCCACCTGTACAAAAATATTCTACTTATCATATTCGGATGCATAGGTTTATTCGTAGGCACTTATGTCAGTATGATTGACATTATTAATTCGTTCAATTAACGACCATGAATGGCAAAGCAAAAATATCGATCAATAAAATTGTAGAGCTTGCTAGTCAAAAGAGCTTGTACTTTTTGTTAACAGAAAATAGCTATCGTTTTTTTTTTACTTTTTTTAATTTTTCTTTTTAGCATTTGATAAAATTTTTATTGTCCAGGTAATTTTGCACGTTTCGAAATTATGAAACTTTTTTTTCTTTGGATATACAGCCTTTTGTATTTATGATCGACTTATATTCTGATCATTTCTGGCAAGTTTTTATATTGTATTATACAAAATGATTTTGTTACATTTTTTGTTGTTTTTTTTTTAAATATCGATCGTTGTTTACAACTCGAGTTATCAAAATTGCTTTACTTTTCCATGACGTTTATTTGTACATTATAATGTACACGTATATTGATTATATATTAGTACTTAATCCTAGACTGTCAATGTGATACAAAAAACTCCAAAAACAAACAAGAGAAAGTGTGATTTCAAATAATTTTTTTTACTCAAAATTGTTCATCAGATGAAATTTATATTTCAGAACGTCAAATTGATGTTCGAGGAATTGATGTTCAAGGGTTAAATCTAGTATATACGAATTCTGGTATTTTATACGGTTAGATAGATTGCTTCGACAAAAAAAGTGATTGTTACCGTTTGTTACCCTGTTGAAATTGAAAAAAATATTTAGCGATAAGGAATAGTAGATACTTGTAGGAGACATTTTTTATATTCCATATATTATAAAATTTGTTGACTTACTTTTCCACGTTTTGAACCAAGTGTGTACACAAGCAATTATTTTATTGAACAAATTTAAGAAGTCAAATTAAAACAAATGTCAACTCAAAAATCACAATTGTTTTGTATGAAAAAATTTTTGGAAGTAAGTTTATGAAACACTGCCTTTTTTGACTTATGAAAAAAATACTTGCGCCGGTGGATAGTAAACGATATTTACCGAAACATTTTTATTGATATACTTTTATTACATAAACAATATAAGAATACACGACAAAAACGTTGATTAAGCATATATTAATCTTCAATTGATTGAACCAGTCTTGATTGAATTTTATTGCGATATGTTATTGCTAATTTAGTTAGTAGAGACTATGCGACGAATTTTTTTAAGTGACTTATTCAGTGAACGATTTGCAACTTAAGTCTCAATTACGTTACACATTATCTAGACTTTTGTAAAGAAAACAATGCGACTGAGGCAATAATAGTGTTAGCGATTGAAACGACACTGGAAAAATAATTACCATTTCCGATCTCTCATTCAATTAAAATTGTTATAAAAATATTCAACATTCACCCCTTTATGAGAAAATGTTTTGCTGCTTTATACATGCGGCCTTTTTATATACTTATAATTATTTTCCCAGTGTGAGTACTGAAATTGTGTAGGCAAACTTAAAGTAACAATAATTTGTTGAATTAATGTTAAATTGAAAGTTTTCATCCGGTCTTAGTAACGAAGAACATCAAACAATGTCATCCAATTTATATAAATTTTTTTCTTTTTCAGAATAATTATGTGACAACTGTTGCATATTTTTAATTTTGAGTTTATTTTACTTCGGATATTCTACGTTACTAGACAGTTTTGAATTGTAGGATAATGACACCTGGTATCAGTATGTATTTCTTATTCTAGATCAGAAAAATCACTGAATTTAATTAAAGGGCTATATATAAATGAAATGTCTTTGTTTATTCAATTTTTGCAAATATTTAGCATGTTTTAATCACGTAGATGTGACGATACCAGACGTCCATACTTTACATTTGAATGAAAAAAAAAGTATTGTACACCATTATAGGCATAGCTAAATTTATGTGATGGTTGCAATAATTTTGTTCAGTATGATACTGTTAATTTTATAAAAACTTTGTACAAATACAATAAAGTATATTTGAATAATGTTTATTACTATGCTGATTATTCGAACATTACTGAAGAACTAGAACAACAATCATCAACAATTTTTTCAGTACTTATTTTTATTATTAGATAACGAAATTTTACAAAAATTCAATTATAAAATTTCAACACTGTCTTTATTTCGTTTCATAAAAATAGTCTCTAGAATAACATTTTCATTCAATCTCAGTAGGGTAAAGTCACAAAATCATTTGTTTCGCAGTTGCTGGTAATAAAATTTTTGATCTTACGCGTAAAATAATTAAAATAATGAGTAAATCGCTGTAAACTATTAAAAACTAATCTCATTTATGACATGATAAGAGTCGCAATATTTGAAAACATTCGAAAAGATTGTAAAATGAAAAAAAACAGACTTCAAACAATCTAATGCCAGTCATGTACATTCATATGCGAACGTTCTATTTCATTTAAAAGTAAATAAAAAAACAAGTTGTGCTTTGACCGCGACAAACAAATGTAACGATGATTCAACAGAACGTGTGTTATAAAACAATTACAAAATCGATGAAAAAATTATTCATTTTTGATAGTACATGTAAAATTAGTTACACAAGAACTGCAAGTCATTTCAAAATTGCATTAATATCATATAAAATATTATTCGAGTAACACGCTGTATAAAATCGCAAAGTTATAAACTCTTTACTTAGGATCTTCGGTTTTCTTATCTGCGGTGGTCTTTGTGCTTTTGGATTTTCTTTTAGGAGCAACAGGAGCCTCTGACGACGCCGGAGGAGGTGTTTGCGGTACCGAATCGTCTGCTTCCAAACTCTGTTGTGGTGATTTCGAGACTTTCTTCACCGTCTTGGTAGTTTTTTTTGTGGACGATCCTTCGCCAGCTTCCTCAGTACTGTCTTTCTTTTTAACCACCTTCTTCACCACCTTCTTCACAGTTTTCTTCGAGGTTTCTCCCTCCTCACCTTCCACACTTCCTTTGGACGTAATTTTTTTCTTCTTCTCCTCAGGACTGGCTTTACTTTCTTCCTGTGGTTTACCTTCTTCAGTCTCTGCTGAAACCGGGGGACTTATCGGAGGAGTTGGGCCGGTCACAGTTGGAGTTGCTGGAATTTCTAGCTTCGGTTGAGGTTCAGAAGATTGTTCAATCTTCAGTTCCAATTTCCGACTGTCAGAAACTTCGGATTTCTCTTGAACTTGCTCTACTGGTTGTTCCACATGTGGCTGCACAGGTTGTACTGGCTCTGGTTGAGGAGTTGCAACGATTTCAGACTTTGCTGAGGATTCGTCTGGTTTAGGAACTTGGGTGGAAGACGGTACTGGACTTTGAGCGGTGGCACTAGCTTCTACTTTAGGTGGTTCAGCCTGTGGTACCTGTGGACCAGCTGGGACTGCAGTTGGTACAACCGAAGGCCTCGTTTCCAATACAGGTGCATCAACGACAGAAGCAGAAAACGTCGTCATTGTTGATGGTTCAACGAAACCATTGCTCGGAGCTGGGGTTTGAATTGCAGAAACATTTTGCTCGATGGTTGGAGCAGGCACTGATTCTAAGATGGTGGATTCCGAAATAGCTGCTGCGGATTCTTGTACAGGTGCTACTGTGGAAGACAAAGCTTCTCCTGATTCTTTCAGTTCCGTCTGAAGAACAGACTCGGCTACCTGAAGAGGAACAGTACTCTCGGCTGCAATAACTGTCGCTGTGGGCGCAACTTGTGCTGGTGACTGGGTTGGGGCAACTTCCACGGTTGGAGGAACGGGTACCACCGGAGCGGAAGGAACCAGTTGTATCTCAGTTTTTGACACAACCTTCTGAGGCTCGGTTGGAGACTGAGGTATTTGTTCGATTGGGATTTGAGCTTCTGGAGTGGGTACAGCTTGTTGAATCAAGACAGCTGTGTGACTGGATTCTGTTGCAGCTTTCACATCGCTTGATTCTTGTTTCTGTTCGTCGAGCTTTGGAGGAGCAGCTGGTAGTTGTGGTTCGACTTTTTTCTCTTCAGGTTGACCGACAGAAGCAGAGCTTAGTTGTTTTTCCAACTCAGCAGGAGTTAAGGAATAAGAAAGAGGTTCAAACAAGTCCTTGGAAATTTCTGAAGGAACAGATTTTGGCTCTTCTGCTGATGGTTTGGCGGCGATGGGACAAACGATGGGTTGGCTTTCTTTGGTTTCCGGAAGAGCAGTGGGTGGAACGAGAGGCAGTTGAGATTCCTGTTGTGGCGTCGATGGTGATTGCAAAATAGATTCAGTACTTTGGGATGTCGGCTTTGATTGCACTTGTTGCTCTAAACCTGTGAAGATTGAAAAACATGTTTTATATCTATTCTCAAATTGATCGAATGATTGACATGAAGTCTAAAATCTACCGTTTGTTCATTATTAATTTAAACAATGATGAATGAAAATAAAATTATATAACCAACTATATTCTACTAATGAAAATTGACATAACTCAGAGAAGCTGAGTGTTACGAAATTTACATTTATCTTTATCTGTGTGCTCTATTTAATATAAAGCATTAATCAAGCGTTTGAATTGAAAAACAAAATATTCTCAATCGAAATTATTGATTGATAAATCATGACATGCAGCGTGCTATTTTTTTTTTTTTTCAAAACAAAGTATATATTTTTTAAATAAAAAGATATGATATCAACAGTTGTAATATCAGCTTCGTATGAAAGTAACGGTAGCTATTAGTTTCGCAGATAGAAAAAAAAGCTGAGTAGATTAGCAAGGCTTAAATAATAAATTAATAAGAAAATTCAATCGGATATTTACCCAAACTAAGCAAATTAACAACAAATGATGTAACAATACTTTGGCGCCATGGAACTGTTAATTGTTCTCCCCTGCTCCTAATTATAAAAACACACAATTCAAATAACTTTCAACACTTCAACACACAGCGTATAATTATATAATTTTGTCTCGTGATTGTATCTCACAGCCATGAAACAATTACTTCCAATTTCATTTCATTTCATTTTTAGTTTTGTTTCTCAAACGTAATAAGCAATGTTAAAAATAAAATTTGCCACATAAAATAATTTCAATTATGAAAAAATCACACACTAAAACTTGATTGAAACTCAAAATATTCGCGATTCAACTCAACAAAGCAAAACAAACGCGAGCAGGCTGGGTCAACATTTAAATAGTTAATAATTCAACTAAAAAAGAGTGCACAAAAAACTGAATCTTCAAAGAGATTTGTGGCTTTGCGATAAGAGCACATCTATACCTTCTCAATTTGATAAACTTGACTTACTGCTCGTATTAACAATTTACTAAAGTTACATCTGAAATTACAATACTGGGGGCTTGTTTTTGTTTAACTATTTTGTTTTTTTTTTTTCGTAAAATGACAGGCTGCTTCAAATTATACCTATTGGTGTTTCCTCCGCTGGCGTTGCTGGTTGAATTTCTACCGATTTACTACTATCTTCTTTTTCTACAACTTTACTACTATCTTCTTTTGTCACAGGCTCTTCCTACAATGAAAAACAAACCAGATTAAAACACCCAGCCGTGAAAATCGAAGCCAATGTGCACATTAAAATTTGCATTCAAAAGTTAAGAAAAAAAATCAAGTCTGACAAAAATTACCGCAATTGGAGCAGGCTTTTCTGCAAGCGTCTCGCCAATTTTCTTCCAAATGTTATCAAAGCTGTCTCGCCCCAGGTAGTCGATGTTTCCATACTCCCAACTTTGTTTTCTCATGTGTTCCTCTAGTGCGTTTTGCTCCGACGTTCTAGGCTCTCCCAGTGTCATTGTCGCGAGTGCCCCAGCGAGTCCTCCCTGCATTTGTAAAATTGTTACCACAACGTTTAATTGAATCCCAAAAAGAAATTAGTTTCAATCTGACAAATCGTTATTTTTGTTCTCAAAGAAAAAGAAGGTCAAAAATAAGATAAATAAACTCAAAAACACATAAAATACCGTAAGAGGGATTGGCATGCCAAAATGGTAACTACATAGAAGACAAACAAATGAGCTACTTACATGTTCACTTTGCGGAAGGCTCTCAAAATACGAGCTATTTGTCTCTAGGCTTTGGAAAAGAAAGGAAGAGTTTGGATTTTGCGTTGGTGAATTTATGGACGAAACGTCTTTGGCGTCGGGACTATTGGGTTCGCTAACTCTAGTCTGGTTATCACTAAGATCGCAACTATAATCAAAATCGTCCTGTGATTTATCGTCCGTTTCGGTATCATTTTCTAGGTTCGTCGAGAGCGACTCCGAGGACTCACGATCTATTCTTAATTGAAAATTATCTAAAACTACAAATTCTTCTGTCACAGATTCTGAAACGTGTTCTACGTCGGAAGGTTCCGAGGAGGAATAATACTGTTCTTGTTGGGCAGGTTCAAAAGTCTGAACGTCTGGCTTAATAAAAGGATCGGTTTCTCGGTTGTACTCAAGCCAAGGGTCAGAAAACTCTGAAAAGTCTGTCGGCTTTTCAACGTCGGGATTGTGTGATTGCGTGGGAGGACTAACAGAATCGTGCCAATTGGATGCCGGATTGCTGGGGTCCTGAATAAGCATCATGCGAAAACATAAAAAAAACTCATACTCAGTCTGTTAGTGATTAAACTAGCAACTTAATACTTGGTGTTTGTCGAACCAAGTTCGAACCGAATCGGAAAGACAAATTATTCGATTGGTGGAACTTGAATCGCGACTTTGTAATCAACACCAAGCAGCGTGCATTGACACAGGACAAAAACTCGGGACTTTTTTATTCCCAAAAAATTGTTCTTTCGTTTAACGTGAGTTTGAGTCCTTGATCATTGAAAACAGGTCGATATACCTTGAACAGCTAATCACGACATCGATAAAACACAAGAGAAAAAAGCAATGAAAGACAAATCGAAAAAAAAGCTTAAGCAGGATCGTGTAAACGTAAAAACACTATAGAGGTTCAAAGTATATTCAACTTCTATGGTAGAAAATCAAAATTCCATTTCATTTGTTTGCATCTGAGTTTTTTTTTTCGTGCAATTTTTTTTTTTTTTTTGTTTTTGAATTTTGTAAATCAATTAGAAACAATTTTTAATATTGTTAAAATGTGCACTTAGTGAGTTATCAGTCATGACAGTACTGTTTTGAATCATAACACACTGATTAATCACTCTCAGCAAGTTGAAGACTAGTATAAGCAAAAGTGCAGGTCGGAAGGGGGTGATAAACCCAACAAACTCTAATCGTATCGGATTCTCCATTGTTCCGTTTGTTTAATAAATGTTGTCGATTGAAAAGTTTGAACCTGCAGCGTTTATCATTTTACACAGTTCTTCAACACGAAATGTCTGTACAATTGTTCAAAGGTTTTTTGCAATTGCAAGAGAAGTAAAATTGCAAGCACACTTTTAAACAAATATTTACCATTGATGATGAGAGTTGAGTATAGACGTGGTCGCAGAAGATGTTCCACCACATTTGTAGCAGTGGCTGCAAGTGAGCATTGTCAGGTGGTGGTCGTACGATTCCTGTCACCGTGTCAAAGTACTGGAGCCAGGGTTTCGTTTCACCAATGAAATGAATGATCTTTACGTTCTCTCCGAATCTACAAACACAATTATTAATTCATACTACAATTAAAATTGTTATATCATTATTACAATATTATCATATTAAGATAAAGATAAAGAATATAATTAAAGTCATGTCGATGAATAAAAAGGGGCTTCTGCAATTGCACCGACATGAAAAAAATGATAAGAATCCTGCGTTTAGATTACGCAGTTGCGCCGAATCAAAATATATATGAGTTGCGCCGAATTGAAATTGTACACTTGTCGGTCATAATCAGATCTGCTCTGAGAAAAATTGGCAAGGCTGCGAAATCGACTGAATTGTGTGTACGAATTTTCAATGCGCACTGGGCGAACTGCGTCTGAGATACGCTTGCTAC